>JAMWET010000982.1:177500-188327 GCA_024036415.1 Prochilodus magdalenae
CCTTATCGCACGCACCCACTTTTTATTTTGCTCGCCGTCAGCCGGAAAGCCATGGAAACTGAGATACGGCTGCTTTTGTTTTGAGTTCGAACACCTTGGTACACTGCAGAATCTCTTGTTCCTGGACTCTGCCATCACTGTTTACTGTTTAGCGGAAGTAGCGTTACCCATCCGCGCGTGTTTCCGGATAAAAGAATGCGGAAGTGTGAAAAGGGCCTATAGTACATTGTCGCTGTTCAATGAAAAAAAATAACATATCTCTGTTTTTTATGCATCATTTGAACACAGCGGCTGCTGTTAATACGGTGTGAATATTTCATAACGGATTTACCAACAGAAATGGCCCAAAGCTCCTGTAAAGCTGCCATGGAAGTTTTTCTTTGGACAGCTTCAACATCTTATCCAATGTATGATTCCCGTCGCACATCCCGCCTGCAGCTAGCTAGCTGGTTCTCCAGTATAGCTAATGTTACAGCCCACTTCCTTCCCTTAACCTTTCCAACTCCAAGTGGTTTAGATGTGGCCTGTTCGTCTCTTTCTTCCACTCGTAAGTCAACCCTTACGTTCACTTGAGAATCCCAGCCCAGGTTATCTGAGATGAAGGACCATGTGAGGACAGGATTAGCTTGTAGCTAATTAAGTGGCAAGGCTAGCTGTTTGTTTGTTATGGACATGAAGATCACCTTAAATGTCCTACGGGCTGTAGAGTCAGCGTCACACAGTGAATTCCATAAAGCAATGTATACAGTTTGGATGCAGTCAGCTATGCAGCTTGTAACGTCACTTCAAGGCAGGTGCAGTGCGCATGTGCACGGTGGAGAGCCGGAGCGAATAATGGAGAGTGTGGAGGAAGGCGCGGGAGAGAATGTGCGTGTGGTGAACTGTACTAGGTTGTAGCCTGGGTTCTCCAACTGGTGTTATCTGGGAACTTGTGACGAGTGAAGTCTCGGTGCATTGTTCATTAAACTGGCTCCGAAACCCCTAACGACGTGTTCCCCGCGTGTCTCTTCATGAAAGCTAAGTATCCACCTCTCTACAAGAGCACTGACCTAACACCGTACTTCCATTTGCTACAAGCTGAACAACAAAGTGGAACCTGTAACACTGAAGTGGTGGAAGAATGTGTTCTGAAAACGCAGCCCAGAGCGAGCTGTAAATGCACAAGCCAGCAGTGAATGGTATAAGGAAAAGTTTGACTGACAAGGGCCCACAACAAGCACTTCCTGTGTGCTAGACCTAACCTTTCCGCAGAATTCAGAGTTTGTAAAATTGTTTTGGAGTTTGTAACGGTGTTTCGGTACTGGTAAAAATGTTTTAAGTTTTTGTAAATTTGGTTTGTAAATTTTTGTACTTTTTATTTTGTAAATTTTGGTTGTAAATTTTTTTGAATATATATATATTTTTTTTTTGTTAATTTTTTTTTTTTTTTTTTAGTTTTTATTTGTCTTTTTTTTCTGAAATGCTAATTTTGCACTTCCCGGTCACCGTATTAAATGCATATCTATATCTACATTAGCTATAGATATTACATATAGAATTACATTACATATAGAATTGACTAGAATGAAATTGTTGGCTTTCAGACAGAAATGTTATACTATAAATTCAAAATGCAAACTTTTTAAAGATTCACACTGCCTGTGAAAGAGACAGCCGTATAATCTCTACCTTACTTCATGGTTTATTGCTCTTTGGGTAATTAGGCTGCTCCTCTAATTACTACCACTGACCTAGCAATCTTTTCCAGTCTGTTACTGTTACCTGTCCATGTTTCAGTGACCTAGCGATTGACCTCACTATGCTCATCCTGCAAATAATCCTAATTTCTAATAATTATAATTATAACTCTAATTAATTATTAGAGATTCAGCAACTCTTACAAGGTTTTAAAGCTTTACAGACCCCTGTAAAATGCCCTCCTCACCCTATTTATAAATTTCACCATATGTGTACGTGACCCAGTGTGTGCATGCACGCGACTCTGAAAAGGACAACAGCAATGTCTTTGAAGTCCATGTACCTCACTGAAGCTTTGATGCCATTAGCTATCAGGCTAGTATCAGGAGCAGGCCTGGCGTGCAGGAAGCCTGTGTGCTATCTGCCAAGTGCGTGTGGGAGTGTATCAGAGCTTTGCCTATCTCTGGACCCACACTACTGGACACAAGCATGAACAGGACTGCCAAGGAACCAATCCCGGCCCCACCAGGCCAGGACGTCCTGAACTTTCAGCAGACATGATGTTGACCCTAGTTTAGTAGCTCTGCATTCACTGAACATCCATACTGTAATTTGGTAACGCCCTTGTTGGTGTTAATTTAAATTCTATATATTATTTATGTAACATGGTGTTAAGTTCCAAGACAGTGTATCTAAGTTACACCAACACTTTACTTGAACACTTAACTACACAACACTGACATAACCAAAGCTGGGACAGGAGCTGCATAGGGAACCATTGGATTAGCAATCTAGGCAGCTAGCACCTTACCAGCATGGGGAGCCAGGAATGGAACTGCACAGGGAACCTTCTCTGGGCTGCAGTTAGGGAAGCAGGAACTGGATCAGGATGGGCAGCCAGCACAAGAACTGCATAGGGAACTAGCACTGATCAGGCAGCAGCTTGAGAAGCAAGCACTGGATCAGAATGGGCAGTCAGTGCGGAAGCTTGGGAATCTGGCACTGGAACAGGACAGGGAGCTAGTGCTGGAAGAGCAGCTTGGGGAATCAGCAACCCCCCAAAAAAATGGAAGCCAGGACAGAAGCTGCATAGAGAACAACGACTGGATAAGCAGCTTAGAAAGCCAGCACCACAACCGGACAGAAAGCCAGCAACGGAGCTGCACCGGGAACTGCTTGAACAGTAGCTTGGAAAGCAGGCTCTGGATCAGGATGGGCAGAAGCTTGGAAAGTTGGCACTGGAATAAGATGGGGAGCTAGAACAGGAAACGGGCTTGGGGAATCAGCATCCAAATAAAATGGGAACCAGGACAGGAGCAGCACTGGGAACAACCACTGGACAAGCAGCTAATGGAAACCAGCACCAGAACAGGACAAGGAGTTGGCAATAGAGCTGCACACGGAACCATCACTGGGCGGGTAGCAGCTTGGGAAGCAGGCACTGGACCACGGTGGGCAGCTGGCACAGAAGCTTGGGAATCTGGCATTGGATTAGCAGAGGGAGCTACCACTGTAGGAGAACCTTGGGGAATCAGAACCCCCCCGCTAAAAGAATGGGAGCCAGAACAGGAATTGCATAAGAAACAAGCACTGGATAAGCAGCTCAGGAAGCCAGCACCACAACAGGACAGAGAGCTGGCAGAGGAGCCACACAAAGAACAAGCAGGCTCTGCATCAGGATAGGCAGCTGGCACTGGAATAACATTGGGAGCTAGCACTGGAAGAGCTGCTGGGGAATCGGCATCGGAATAAAATGAAAGCCAGGACGGGAAATGGATTAAGACCAACCACTGAATATGCAGCTCAGGGAAGCCAGTACCAGAATAGGACAGGGAGCTGGCGGAGGAGATGCACAGGGAACCAGCACTGATCAAGCAGCAGCTCGGGAAGCAGGCACTGGATCAGGACAAAGAGCCAACACAGGAGCTGCACTGGGAACCAGCACTAGTGATGCAGAAGCTTGGGAAGCTGAAGATGAACCTGATGATGGTTTGTTGTCACGTATCACATGTCCAGAAGGCCTGGTGTCACTCCACCTCCACCCCTACCGCACCATCTGCAGGAACTGTGTGAGGATGTTCAAACTGCATGGGATGGATTATCACAGGACACCATTAGGAGCCTCTACAGCTCCATACCGAGACGTCTGGCGTGTTGGGTTAGCAAACACGGCGCCCCGACGCCATACCGAGAGACAGACTTCTGTATGTGTAGCTCAATAAATATTGATCATATCAGTCTAAATTTATCACCAGTTATTGATCCTGGTCATCTTTATCTCCCTTCCCAACAGCACCGCACTCCCACACCTCCTTCTGGGTGCAGCTGTTCGTTAAGGATGAGTGTGAATGTCTTTTATTCCTCTCTGTTTAGAGGGGGCTGCGAGCTCATCCTATGATGAATCCAAAATACTCTATATGTACTGCTACAACGGGAATTCCTGAAACCCTAAAGGTCACTGAAAACTATATAGCATTTGATGTAGCAAAGTAATACTGCTGCGATCGGTGTAGCAGATTCCGTGGTCAAAACAACCAATGACGTAAAAAACCAGGTCCTATGGTAAACCGAATATGGAGTCCTTTGGGTAAAAGTCCGGTACTACGGTTAAATTTGGCCTTACATCTTGCAAAGAGTAGGGGCAGCACGGCTGTATCTCATACAAATCTTAATAGTGCCTTGGTCCTCAATTAACATGGCCAATGAGAACCACCCCTCATTCTAGTCTAAATAAAGTGACCAATGAGCTTACACTACAGGCTACACGACTGGTTGACCGATTATAGCGGGCCAGCCGAAGTAAAACTCCAGGGCCGAGTTCCATCCCTGGTCCTGATCCATCCCTGAACAAGAGGAAGTTGATTGTAGATCATTTTTCTTATTCTAAGAGTCATGATGAATGTGGGCCTCTGGGTATTCTAGGGCTGTTCCCCACGTCCAGTCCTTCAGCCTTCCGTCCCAACAGCAACAGGAAAGTGAGTAAAACTGCAGCCACGGACGTCCATTTTAAATATGTCCATAAGAGGCCGATCAAGCGCTGGGGCCTTGCCAGTATTCAAGACTCAGATAATGACATGCTTTCGGGGTTTTTTCAGTTAAAGATTTCATGGGGGGGAAAAAGGGGGTCTTTGATGCAAACCAGCGCTAAAGAGTTTTTTGGTGGACGAGGTTAAGAGTTGTGGAGGCTGTAGTCAGGGTTTACGGGTGGATTTCGCTAAACAACAAACAACACGAGAGCAGCGCAAGTAAACGTAGGCTGAGAGGGGGGCCGGGCGTGTGAGGTGTGTGGCAGCCGGAGAAAGCCAGCCCCAGTATAAGCGCACAGAAATCATCTTTTTCAGCTAGGGAAAAACCCTTCCTTTGGGCTGCTTTAAAAGGCTCTCCACATAGCACGCTTGGCTGCACTCTCATGAGAAGGAATTGTGCAAATAGGACTTTTCAGGCAAATTCGCTGCGTGCTTTTATAGGACATAGCTAAGCCGGCGTTGCAGGGCGCATAGGCGCCTACTATCTCGGCATCTCATAATTAAGGCTGAAAATTAGTTATAAATTAGTGGGAATTAAGGAGGAAAAGTAGGCAGCTGGCCAGGAGACGGATTCCTATTCCAGAGTGTGTGTGTACATGTGTGTGTGTGTAAATCGTGGCTCATGAATGTCCGCTCCCTGACCTGACTGGAATGTGACTACAATCCTTCCTGTGTGCTACATGACACAATGGAGAGACACTGGGGGGTGGCGTCCTGTAGGGCTGACCGCAGTAAAACAAGGTCGCCTCCGGCGCTCTGGATGGAGCTGGCAAGCCATCGTGGCGGTCGACAGAAGGGGCGGCCTGGAGGGGCTCAGTGTGTGTGAGAGCATCGGGAGCGTTCAGAGCCCTGACTATGGTTGTCAGCAATACGCATAAATCACCTGCTTGAGAGTTCGGCAGGTCTCGGCAGAGTTTTTGGAGCTGTGATGGGAAGCAGTGCAGCGGATGGTTCCACGGCCGGCTTTTTCGCTTTGTTCTGCTGTACATCAAGCAGGTATTGGGAGCACATCACCCGGCCCTGTCACGATACTGGCATGTAGGAGCAGGAGGCGGGGAGGGCGGGAATCTGGTAGGCCGCATAAGCCTGGAACGTGGCGGCATGAGGGACCGACGGACTCAATGCGTCTCAAAGAATGCTGCAGTCCAGATAGACGTGTGGGAGTGCGGTGGAGGGCTGTTGGGTAAGAAGATAAAGGTGACCAGGATCAATAACTGATGATAACATTTAGACTGATATGTCAATATTTTATTGAGGCTACACAATAGCGAGAAGTCTGTCTCTCAGTGTGGCTCGGGCCGCCTATGTTGCTAAGCCTCAACATGCCCTAAGATGTCTCGGTGTGGTAGTGCTGTAAGGTTCCTAATGGTGTCCGTGTGATAGATCCAATCGCCATGCAGCTTTAACGATCTTCCCAGCAGTTCGCTGCAGATGATTTAGATTTGAGAGATTTTATCGCCACTAGTGGGAAATTTAGTCTCTGGCATTTTGATCCATACCATGACGTGAAATTCATCCACAAACAAGCAGTCACTAGTGAACAAACTACACACCACTTACGCAGGAGGTGGCCGGTTGGGGCAGCCCTATCCACGCAGCACCCCTGTGGAGGGCATAGCTTGGGGGTTAGGTGCTTGCTCGAAGGGCACTCTCAGTCATTACTGAGGCTCATCAGGGAATCAAACCTGGCTGACCCTCCTGTCAGTAAGGCTGGTTCCGCCTAACCTCCAGCTGCACGACTGCCCAAGCGTGGTGGTGCATTAGGGTGTGGAGGTGGATCAGACCGCGCGAGGCCTTCTGGACGGTGACGTGTGACAACAAACCGGTTTCATCTTGTCGGCTGGGAAGCGACAATGCCGACCGCACACAGATTCATTTGATCATCCTCTTTCCAAGACGAAAAGCATGGACACGTGCACCAAAGTATGGCCTGTCTAGGCCTGTTCTGGGGGCCTGGGGACCCCAAAAAAGTTCTATGAACGTTGCAAGCGTGGTTGTTAAGGGGCAGTCGTCGATAATCGTCTGAGACATCGTGATAGGATTACTTGTGAGGCATCACGCTCGGTCTGTGATCTTCGTAATTATGGCTGTTTGGTTCAGGGTCAGTGTACAGGGCCGATAAGGGCCCATCCTTCTTTTACATCGCGCATGCACGTGGTGCACACAAGGTGTGTCTCAAGGTTCTAGATACATCACTGTTTGCTAGGAGTTCCAGCCTAATGGACAAAACTTGGGAAACCAAGTAAACTTCGGAACGGCTTGTTAAGCTTTAATATCTGTATTTAATCACAGTGAGCCGTTTCAATTGTTCTGTTCCACTTCATGGTTCTGCAATGTTGTAATTGCTAGAGATCTAAGGTCACCTGTGACTGAAACGTACCTAATAGCTTGTAATACCTCCTCAAGCACCAGTAGACAGGCTGTGGCTGGGATCAAGAGTTTTGAATGTATGGCTCACAGTCAGTGTTTAGGGAGGCGCCACTCTTGGCTCAAAAGAATATTTGGCATTCTCGGTGCGGCAGATTTGGTTGGATGCCTACTGCTGGGAGACCCGTATGACGGTCGTACGCTTCCATTACACGCTTGCCAGATTCAGCTAGCTTCGCTTCACAGGCTATTGGTCTTTGGCGTCAGCGTCCCGGAACAATACGCAGATCCGCTCCTTTTTAGGCAAATCATTAACATCTGCTCTGTGAGCGTTTAGCGCACACACATGAAACGGAGAGGCATTCCCTGCACTGTTATCGCACCTCTTCCGGGCTAATCTATGGATTCCGTCCCCTCACATCCGCAGGTGTCATTAGCCCTGTTATGCCTATGTGGCAGCGCCATCTGGCAGGGAGCCTGAAGTTTACTACGCTCTATAACCAAGTGGGGTACACTTAACGCAGATAAAAGAGTGACTCATGATGAAATACATGACATACAGGCGAGACTGCCTAGAGAAGCATAGGGTCGACCAAAAGTGGCTTAAGGGACCTGTAAGGACCAGGTCCCGTGCTTGAAGAAGGCTGTGAAACTGGGGCAGGAAGTGCTGCAAATTTAAGAGCACAGGCTTATGTGTTGCACAACGGGGTTCCAGCGTGTTCCTGAGAGCGATCTGCCCCATGTTATCCAGACCGACTGTGGCAGTGCCGCAGAGCCTCATCTCCTTAGCTCTTTGTACTTCTCGTCTCTACTGGCTGCTCATTCTCCGCCATATTCGGTGCTCTCTCTATTTTCTTTTCTCTGCCGCTCCTGTTACAGGCATCTGGAGAGGCGTGAAGCCATCCTCAGCAGGTGTTTGGTTATTTCTTTCTATAGTGATTCGCAATCATATACTTGTCAAGAGCTGATCTGGCTGCGGGCGATGGGCGAGACTACTGTAAAAACGGCTCAAACAGACAGGTAGGGGTCATAAGGTCACGGTCACAGACCCACGCGCTGGCAACCTTAGTCGGATAGTGTTTTTCGCAGCCGCCTTCCGGCCCCTTGCGGGGGTTGATGTGCAGTTGTACTCGCTTTGGCTCGCGGCTAAAAAAAAACAAAACGATGATGTCATTGGCCGGCCGAGGTGAGGCTCTACCATAGCCACCTTTCAGGCACCAGGTGAGCTCAGTGTTACGGAGTCATCCCTAGATGCATGCGTCTGGCTTTAAGCGAGGCGCTTTCGCAGCAACAGGTGAAGAAGCTTCCCGCCTGTCAGGTGCGCACGAACTTGAAAAAGCTAGGACTATTTTGAGAGGTATGTTATTTATACATATACCAGTAGGTGGTTATTTGTGAGTGGGCAGGGGAATATCATGAAGGGCAAACTGTCGTTGTGGCTAAATTAAGAGCAAGTATCCTCCGAAATGGCAAACTACTTCACAGAGAGAGGTTTTCTAAAAACCTCATGTTTAGCTATAATTTAAGTCAAATGGAACCAGACGTTTTAACCAAGGACGTTTTGGGGGGCCTTTCTGTTGGTCCATTCATCATGAATTTTTTCACAGCAGTGTGGAACCGGTCAACGGGCTGTGTTCAAATACGGCATAAAAGTTAAAATCAAGCAAAAGATGGCGATTACATGTTTTTCATTGGTACAGAGCGAGAAAATGGAGTAGCTGGTCAATGATAATTTTGTATGTGGTTGAGTGTGAGCCCAGGCTGGGGGGTCGCAGCCGAGGAAGCCACACCTATCATGTGGATGACTGGGTATTGCGAATCCGCGGTCTGGTGACTTATGGCTGTGCTACACCATGAGGAGTCACCTGGGCAAAGGGACTCCTAACCTACACTGGCCCTTCCTACGCTGTAATTTATTATTAACTCTTGTGAGATCATATCTGATTGTACAGTACACGCTAAATAGCATCGCTTGTCCAGTTCCTCAGGTATGAGGCTAGGTCTAAACCTTATTTATTAAGCATCAAATAAATTTTTTTGAGTTTAATAGAAAGCAAAGCAACAATCGCCAACACGATGTTTTCACATAGATACCTAAAATTTCAGTCCCTCCAGCTTTAATAAGGATGAATTCCTAAAATAGTCGCACTACGGTGACCAACGAAACCCCAGCCGGGGCGCTCTGCTCCTTCCTGCTAAAACAGAAACAAGATGCACCATCACAGTGTCACCTTCACCTCAGAGCGCACGACCAATCTTCTCTGCATTACCTGACGTGCTCTGACTCCTGCTTCATCTTTCAGCACTCTATGCAGCTGTGAGAAATATTATCGTTTCCTGCCGCTCTGTGAAAGCGGGCTAGCCTGGGGGGGCGGGTGTTCTGGATGAGGGGTTGCGTTGAGTGAAAAGAAAGAGGGAAAACGAGATCGGGGAGGACAAGAGATGATAGTGAAAACGACAGAGTAGCACTGAAACGCGTATTATAGGGCATGGCCAGCAAAACCACACATCGAGATTAATATACAGATACTGTGTTTTTAATCCAGAAGCATGAAGCGGCTAGTTAAGGGCATGTTCCACTCATCGAACACAATGTTAGTACAGAGAGGCATGTGTTGTATGATGCTTTATAAATGGGCTTTAATTATTAAATAATAGAGGGACGACTGACAATACTACTACTAGTGACTTCTAGTACTACACTCACTAATAATAATCATACTATAAGCAGTGGCTGCTAGACTGATTTCAATTAAAGAAGCTATATATAGATCAGTGAATTTCTATAAGATCACATTAACTTATAATTTCCAGTTTGAACATACAAAATCCTCCGATAGTCTTAATATTTTCAGTGTTCAGTTTGTCCTATACATATACATCAACACAAATATTAGCACTAACCTAAACACTCTTAAATTATTACCTGTAATAAAATAATAGAGGTAATGCATAACTCTAATTATACCCCAGGCTACTTAAATTAGTGTAAAAAGGTCTGTTTAGAAGGGCATATCGTCGCTGTCGCATGAAAAACGATGTATCTATTCCACTTTTGCCCATTTTTATGGTTATTGCGATCGTTTGAACAGCGCTAGCTGCTGTTTATCAACTGTGTGGGGCGAAAATCTGCATGATGAATAATGGACAACAGAAATGGTCTCAAATCTGTTTTGGAAAGATTATCTGGTTCCATTGACTTACTGATTAAAGTTTAGTTGTAGGTTTTTGGCCTCTCGCTGTAAACGTTGCCCATTTTGGAGATAACTTTTGTTTTTCTTTGAGAGCGCGACGATATTGCTGCTAGTATATATGTATTAGTAGTATAAAATAGGGCTGATTCACTTTTTATCACAAACAACTAACCAAAACGCGCCTTGGTTTCGTTCTTGTGGTTTTATTTTCTATGTCTTTTAATGTAATTTTACCAAATATTATGTCATTTGCCCAATGGCAAAGTTTAATTTTTTTGGCAGAAATTTCTGCTTCTATTTGTAATAGAGATAGCAGTATGATTTCTTATACATTAAATATGGCCACTTTAATGAAGGTATTATATAGGGAGAAAAAAACCCTAAAAAGATATTTGAAGCATTGCATATTGGGCTCAAATGGTCTGGGGTGCAACTAGTCATGCGAGTAATAGAAGCTCATAATGCTGTAGACGCTGAAACAATTTAAACTAAATGGCTGAACCAAACTTGGTTGATTGTAGCTCAGGGCGGATAACACCACTGCCCAGTGGGAGACACCACCA
>JAMWET010000983.1:0-15000 GCA_024036415.1 Prochilodus magdalenae
GTGAAGAACACACTTCATGAAGCCCACTGATGAATTTATCCTGCTCGAAGTTCCCTGGGTTTTTCCTAAGCTGGGTTAAACTCACCAGTGAGCTGCAACACCCACTCTGAACTCGTTCCTCCTGGAACAGAAATATTAATTATCTTAGCTTGTCTAATGATCTTAGCTCTGTTTGTAAATATTTCAGCTAAATATTGTTTTAATTTATTTTCTTTTATTATTTATTATTTTATGTCTATTTTCTATCTTTTATTTCATTATTTTATCTTTCCGTTGAAATATTTGTTTTATCCATTGTAACTTGTTTCGTCCTCTCTGTGGCTCTTGGCTACATTGTAAATGATGACCCTCCCCCACACTGTAAACCTGAGGGTAAATGTTTCATGTGTAGATTTTTTAAATCCATATAGAAACAAAAACTCTTAAACTACATTTGTATTATTTTTTTGTAGAGTGTCAAATGGTGAATCTGGTCTTCCTGTTTGACGGATCTGCTAGCATGAAGACCATTGACTTTAACAAGAATAAACAGTTCATCTGGAAAATTATGACTCAATTCAGAAACTCATCCATTCAGGTAAACACGCTGTAAAATGTTTTCCCCTTGTCTCAGTGTTTCGAAGTGAGATAGTTATTGTTAAGTATTAATTAACTTTGATGTACATTAAACATACCCTGAGTTAGAGTTGCTGTGGCACAGTGGGTAGCGCTGTTGCCTCACAGTAAGAAGGGTCTGTCCAGAGTACTTTGAGTGAATTCTGGAATTGGCTCCAGCGACCCAGAAGGATGAAGCCGTTTAGAAGATGAGTGAGTGAGTGAAGGTTGGAGGTTGGTGTAGCTCAGCGGATACTAACACTACCCACCAGGGAGCCACCACCACATGTGGGAGACTGGGGTTTGAATCCTGGTCTGGGTAACTAGGCTGTGCTACACCAATAAGAGTCCTTGGGCAAGACTCCTAACGCTACACTGGCCCACCTGTAATATGATTAACCTTGTAAGTCCCTCTAGACAAGGGCGTCAGCGAAATGCCGTAAATGTAAATGGGGGTTTGACACGTTTTGTAAAAGGTGACAGTAAATCTGTTGGTCATTAATAACGGGGTCAGTCGGGGAACGTGGTTGAAGCAGGCTACAACAACTGAAGCGTTATGTCAGACAGCCTTTTACATAAACAATTCAAGTCTTCAAACTAAGTACACTCGTCATTACTGTACTGAAAGTGTGCTGTACTTATATACTAAACATGTACTTAGTATACCAAATACACTCTATTGCCAAAAGTATTCGCTCCTCTGTCTGCACACACGTATGAGCTACATCCCATTCTTAATTCAGTCCAGTTCCTCCACACCAGACTCGCTCATGCATGTCTGTATGGAGCTCGCTCTGTGCACTGGTGTGCAGTCATGTTGGAGCAGGAAGGGGCCGTCCACAAACTGTCCCCACAAAGTGGGGCATTAAATGGTCCAGAGTGTCTTGGTCTGCTGAAGCATTAAGAGTTCCTGTCACTGGAACTAAGGGGCGGAGCCTAACTCCTGAAACACTAAATAGAGAAAAATAGACCGACGCTGGAGTTCACTGAGCTCCTGAGAGCGACCCAATCTTTCACTAACGTCTGTAGGAGCAGTCTGCATGTGTAGGTGCTCAGGTGCTTCATGGAAGGGATTGGAACACCTGGATTCAGAGAGCTAAATGGGTGAGGGAATGATTTTGGTGATATAGTGCAGAATCATTAGTGCTATTAAACGTAGATAGAACTACCTGTACTGAACTGTAGTATTCCGACACAGCACTAAGATTTACTTAGGTATACTTCAGTACATATTAATGTACATTCTAAAGTAAATACCTAGAACATTAAAATATACTTAATCTTTAGATTGGATGACATCAGATCAAGCACATTCACAGAACCAGTACTCCACTTTATGTAGATCTGAAAGAATGGACGTACCTGAAGGAAACAATACCAGTCTGATGTCTAACTCATGTGACAACATGCCCCCCTCCTTATTTAAATGTAATGAAGACAGAAAGAGTTCGGTTCTGCTGTCCCTCCACAGAGCTGTGTGGTTAAGTACTTCTTGTCTGTCTGTGTTCAGTTTGCTGCCGTCCAGTTTTCTACAAGTCCCCGGACCGTCTTCACCTTTAACGATTACATGATCGGGACAGCTGAGAAGAAGCTTGATGGAGAGAACCATATGAAGGCTCTCACGAACACCCACCAGGCTATTGACTTTGTTCTGTGAGTAATGTCTGAGTGTTTGCTGATGATCTTAACACCAACGCTCCAATGAAAAACCCTGATTGCACAGATTAGTTCAGCCCTCCCACTGGACCATCCATCTAAACACTGGTCCTACTGAGCTCTGGTGTCTGGGTCCAGGGGTTCCGGCAGGGGTCATACCCAGTCTTCCTTTTTCTTGGATGGTCTTGCACGTTTAAGGTTTACCCACAGGCTTTCAGTGAGGTGCAGACAGGGGACTGTGAGGGCCATTGAAGAAGCTTCAGCTTAGATTGGATGAGGTAGCTGATGGTGGATGTGAAGGTGTTGCTGTGCTGGTGTTAAAGCCAGGCTCTTTTCAGCTTCTGTTTCTCATCTGGCTGCTTCACATTCTCTTTCAGATTTGGCTGATATTTAGAAGGCTCTTTCGGTTATATCCCCATATAGCGGTGCTTCCTGACCCACTGGCTCCCACACATCCCTATAGCTTAACAGATCCACCAACATCCTCCTGTTCTTCTATCAGTCTTGCCTTTCCCTGTTCCCTTCTTCCTATGAGTTCTCCCACCTGTATAGAGGTCCTGTCTCCTCCTTCCAGGTGTTTCCCATTGGGTCTAGGTATATCTAGCACTTGTTTCAGTCCTTCCTTCTCCAGTCGTGTTTGGTTACCCTGTGGTGTTCGTTGTTTAAAGGTTCTGTTGCAGTATTTTTGGTTCTCTGTAGTTTGTGTTTAATAAAGGTAAACCAGCACAGAAAGACCTAGACCTAGAACATCCTGAACATCTGTATAATGTCCCACTTTGCAGTACTATGCAGATACCATGGTTGCTTGTTAGCATAGCTAAGGCTAGTTTGGAAAGCTCAGTGTTCACACAGCTCACACCTGCGACATATCACTGAACGGGATCCTGTAATGTGAATTGTAACAGGGTTTTTAAAGTTATGATTGTTTTTCCAGAGTACACCACTTTGATAACGTGTTGTCTGGAGCGGCTCCTGAAGCTACAAAAGCTCTGGTCATCATCACCGATGGAGTTCCCTCAGATTTTAACACTAAGGATGTTATAAAGAGGTGTGATGATCAACATATCATTCGCTTCGTTATTGGGGTGAGTACGACGTGCAGTAAAAAGAAAGTATTTAGTAGATCTAATTTATACTGAGTGCAGTAACTAAATACAGTGTAACCAGAACCATTAAAGAGTAAATAAAGATGATGAGAACCAAGGTGAGGAACAGACATACAGCACTCACTGTTCCACCATTTATCCCCCACCGCAGTGCAGTAATCATGGTTTTGTCCTGGACAGGTGGGGAATGTAGACCTGGATAAGTTAAGGTTTTTTTCATCACATCCCAAAGACAGTAACACATTCCAGATTACAGACTACAGTGGACTGGAAGGACTTCAGGACAAACTGCAAAATAAGATCTACAAAATTAAAGGTACCAGGAGAATCAGAGTAGCATTGCTTTGCTAGTAGTGGTTGGTGTAGCTCAGCGGGTAACACCAATACCCAGGGTGCACACCTCCAGAATCCCAGTCTGGATGACTATGCTGTGCTACACCAATAAGAGTCCTTTGGGCAAGACTCCTAACACTACACTGGCCCACCTGTACTCAGGTTAATCTTGTAAGTCACTCTGGATAAGAGTGTCAGCTAAATGCTGTAAATGTAGCTGACAGTGACTGTTCACAGGAGACATTCTCTATGACTGTACCCAGAAGACTGTTTTAATGAATATCCTGTACTTCCTGTTTTCAGGAGATCAGAGTGGTGGACACCGGGAGCGGACCAAGGAGTTGTTCCAAAGTGGCTTCAGCGCCGTCTATGTTAAAGTATGTCCAGACATATTCCAGCCTCACTCCCTTAGACACCTACTACTCCACCGGTCAGCGGGAACGAGCTTCTGATTCAGCGTCTCGTTCCTCCTCACCTGAATACTGATTACTTTCAGCTGGTTCTGAATGCTAGTGTCTTTGTCACGGTTCTTTGTGAGGTGTTTCCCACGATGCATGCTGAGTGTTCTTCCCTGTTTGACTTCCTGTATGATCTTTGCTTCTGTCCCGGGTCTTGTGTTTCACCTACCCCTTGGTTTGGTGGCTGGTTGGGTAGATTTCTCTGGTTTTGAGCCTGACTTGCTCTTCCTGTTTTGGATCTTAGCCTACTCTGTGAGCGTCTGCTAAGTCCCTCTGGTGTTAGTCTGTAAGACGACTCTGACCTGTCACGGATGCCAGCATCACCAGAGCATTGGAAACTACACTAATGATCTCATATGGCATAATGCGGTTATTTTGGACAGTCTGGAGAGGCATGCTGGACACATTTCTGTTCTGCTCTGTTCTGCAGGATGCTCTGGTATTGGGAGCGGTCGGATCGAACGAGTGGCGTGGAATGCTTTATGAAGTCAAGGAAACAGTAACTGGATTTTCAGAGATGGAGATCAAAGACCCAAGCCTGAATAACAACTCCTACATGGGTACGTCAGACTGTAGTTCTGCTGGCCCAGGTCTGGTTTGGGAACCACTGTATGCTTCACCATGTGTGTGTGTTTCATGGTGTCTTGATGTTTTCTGAGCTTCATGAACATTGTGGTAAAGAGTATGTGGAGATGTCTGGTTCATGCTGCTGGTCTGTTTAGGTTACTCCATGGCGGTCGGACAGAAAGCTGGGATCTCTCTTTTGTTCTCTGGAGCTCCAAGGTCCAATTACAATGGTCAGGTGACCCTCTTCAGTAAGAGGAGTAATACATGGGATGTTGTTACCAGTGTCATGGGAGAACAGGTCAGTAACTCAAACACACCAGCCTTCATCTGATCTTCAGATGGTTTTATACTTTATTCTTTTAAATCTCAGCTGATTTCAGACCATAAACAACTCCTCTGCAGGTGGGCTCTTACTTCGGGGGGGCTCTCTGTGTGCTGGACTTGGACTCGGATGGTAACACTGACTTTGTTGTGGTTGGAGCTCCTCTGTACTACCAGGCTGTGCCTCGGAGAGAAGGCAGGATGTATGTCTACAGCCTCTCAGAACAGGTAGAGTACAGACCTCCTCCTCAGCTACACTGCAGTCAGTCACTGGTAGACAAGGTTACCTCGGCTGGCACAGGACAACCTGAGTGTGACACATCAGTGCCATTGGGCTCAAGTTGGCTGAAGATGCAGGACCCACACCATTTGACAGATCTCTCGAAAACTCTCTGCTAAAGCTCACCAAGCAGTGGAACGCAGTGGGTACCGGTCAGTGATGTGTTTAGGTGGACCAGCCCTAGCCTTGAGAACATGTCCCACACCAGTATGGAACCTCCACCAGCCTGAGCAGTGATCAGTGGTAATGTCCTTCTTGAGGAACAAGTCTGAATCAACTCTGCAGTTCCTGTTTGACACAGCACCAGCCAGTATTCAGGTGTAACCCTGATGGTGGTTTCGGTCCCTCCCAGTCTTGGTTAGATATGGTTGACTCTTGCTGTGCGTCCTCTTAAGTTTAATTTCCAGGATGTTGGGCTCAAAGGCAAGGCTTTGGCTTGATTTACCTTCGGTTCACCTTGTAGGTCACAGGGTCCACCTTCTTGGTGAGGTCCTGGACCTAAAGCTCAGACAGGCATGGTTATGATACCAGGTCATTCAGCACCTTGAGGACCCCTGAGTCCAAAGTGAACTAGACCATTCAGTGCTACACGACCCTGTTACTGGATGATCTCAGTCCAGAAGCCCTTGAACTGGTCAAATATACCCCATCTCAAATGATGAACACGTCTCTGTGGATGCTTCAGGGAACTTTCTGTGGGGGAGAAAATAAACACTAAGAGAAAAATAAAGGAATTAGAAAATGGTAGGGTTGACCTTTTGGCTGTTCCTCTCTGAGTAGTTATGGAGGACGATATTGTGGGTGGCTTCATTTGAATGTTGTTTGTCATCAGGTAGATAGATAGATACTTTATTGATCACAGAGGGAAATTCAAGAAAAAGGTTCAAGTCATTTCACACCACCTCCAGTGCATTCGTCATGGTATCAGACCGGTGTGTTGTGTGTCGCTCCCACTTCACCCCCACATGATCAGCCTTAGCTATCTCCAACAGCTTCCTTCACAAGGTGTGAATGATGTCACGTCTCAGTGGGGGCTGTTATGCAGTCCTGAGTAACACTCCTGCAAGCTTCTTGCACCAATGCTGCAACACTGTGTTGTCTGTAGTCAATGAATTTGTGAGGGATGCTGTGGTTACCTCTTTTAATTAATTAAGCTCAATCAGACAGAGCTATTATGGGCTGTCTGTTCACCAACATGGGTGTCCCTGATGACTCTACTCAGCCTTCTGGATCAGAAGTCCCTGGGTTCTTGTTCCTGTCTGTGTAGCTCCATGGTCGGTCTCGTCGTTGTCCCCTTGGGCTACTGTAAAGATAATTCAGCAGTTGTGGCTGCCGCTCCTTCAAATATGTTTCTCTGGCTGCTTCCTCTAACTGGAAAAGACTTTAAGGCATCAATAAGTTTCTCTTCAGAGCTCATAGCCAATGATGGTGGCCCTCCTGCCTGACAGCAAGTTTGACATCAGTCTTCTAGCAGCACGTGACACTTCAGGGGTTATTGTTTGGCTGCCTGTTAAAACGTCCCCAAAAAGTGTCATAGCTCAATCTAGCGTGAGGAAAGACATCTCACCTCACATGTCATGTGTCATGTCAACTTCACACCAATGCCAGCACAAGCAACAAGTGCCAGACATTATAACAGACCAGCAGTAAACCCGAGCGTTTCTGTAGGTGTACGTTAGGTTTGTTGATGAACTCATGTAGCCTGACTTACAGTAAAGCATCCTCAACAATCTGAGACAAGGACAGCTGGTGACAGTTCCAAACATGTGTGGCCCTTCTCTGTCTCTGCAGATGGCACTAGAGAAGCAACTGGAGGTGGCTGACTGCGCCCAAGGCCAGTTCGCAGCCTCTGTAGCACCTTTAGCAGATCTGAATGGAGATAATCTGCAGGATGTAGCTGTTGGAGCGCCACTGGAGGACGATGGCAGAGGAGCCATCTACATCTACCTTGGGAACCTTACACAGGGTATACGTCTCCAGTACAGCCAGGTACATCCCAAAACCTCAACATAGCACAGGGCACAGATTTGTATCTGTTGTATCTGCTAAGTAGAGTTAGCTTGATTCCTTCAAGTGTAAGGACACGTATCTTTAAAGTCTTCACCTGGACATTGTACCACCTAATATAAAGCTATTGGGTTCAGGGAATTCATAGAGCATTGTGCATGTCCAGAATCAACTTTCCAACATTCCTCTACATTCCCCAGACTGTTCTTCCTGCATTGAGACAGATCCACCAAATCATTCATGGCATGTTAAGTAAATCTTTCACTGCACCTTGTGTGTTGGGAGCCAGGGAACTCTAAAATGTGAGGTACTGCAGGACCAGGGTTGAGATACTGACCTCTTTACACCCTCCTCAGACCACTACAGAACATGAGAGTGGGCTCTCTCCCCAAACCTGATCCCAGACCACACACCAACTTTTACAGTCAAACCCAATCAAAGCGTGTACTTTCAGGTCAGGCCAGAGGAGGAAGAACCATCACCCGAGAGGGTGGCTTAATTACCTTTTATAGAGGAGGGCGCCCCATGTGGCCAATAATATAGCTGCTACAGCGCCACCCATAGGCAGACCAGTGATGCATCCCTAGTTAGAGGAACTAAAGACAGAAGCTCACTGACTGGGGGTGGAGGAGGTTACAGGTGATGGCGTGAAGCTCCTAAGAATTCAGATTTTGTACCATTCAGGGATCCAGCAGGTTATTGTAGGTGTGGTCCCCATACTTCACACATGGGACAAAACCAACCCTGGTGCACACAGCATGTCCAGTTACAATTAACTACAAGACTAGGGCTCTCTCACTGCAAGTCTGGCACTTCCCATGAGCCTTTGTGCTTCCACAGTCACACCAGACCAGTCGGACAGATGTTACAGCGTGTTGATGATAAAGGAAGGAGACACGGTTTGGGAAGATACTAGCCCACACCTCTCCGATCGTTACGGATGGATGTACCAGCAGATCAGTAAATCTGTTTGTTTGTATGTGTAGCGAATCCTGGCTCGGACCATTTCTGACCAGCTGCAGCAGTTTGGTGTGGCGATCGACGGTGTCATGGACATGGAAGGAGATGGACTCACAGACATTGTAGTGGGAGCGCGAGGGGCTGTGATGCTGTTAAAGTAAGAACACTACACAATGAAATATCTGTCTGAACTAACCACCCAACCTTAACACACAAGCGAGATGAATAAACTCTCAACAAACAACAACACAGCTGCTTTTACCCAGCGTTTCTATAACCCAGGTAGTCTCACCTGTGATGTGTCTGGTTCTTCCAGGGCTCGACCAGTTCTGTCTGTTTCTGCCCAGCTCAGTTTCTCCCCCTCTGAAATCAGCCTCGACCACTTTGACTGTCTCCTCAAAAGCGACAAAACAATACCTGTTGTTACCCTCAGCACCTGCTTCAGCGTGGAAGAGGACACCCACAGCACAGGTAAGCTCACCTGCAGTGCAGCTAGTACAACAGCTAGTAGAACACAGGACAATGGGGTGCATCACCAGGGGGCAGTGCATCACCAGGTCTTTATCCAGACGGTTAGTTGAGGTCGCTCAGATCAGTTTTCATAGAGGACTTTACTGCGCATCTTAGCGGTGCATATCATAGCAGTTGTGAAACAACCTAGCTTACTGAGAAACACCGCTACTGACCAAAGCAGAAGTCGTTCCACCAATAGTGAAACCCGCTCAGTGATCCAGTTATTGGTTCTGTTTGAAGTTCTACTCATGGAGAAACATCTTGCCATCCAAAATGTATTCAGAGTTTGCACCCCTCTCTGTCTCAACCCGGCCCTGAACCTCACCGATTCTTTGTGTGGGGGGATGTGACCTCACCTCTGGAGAAATGCCTCTGCCTCTGTTGTAAACTCCTTCTACATTGCTAGCTCTGCCTCTGATCATAATACGGTCAAGGTGAGGACCTTATCATAAGGACGGGTCTTATCTCTGTACCTGACTCACCCAACAACTTAGGCTGCACTACATGCACACAGACCGTTACCACGACTGTCTCCGTCACCGTCACCAAAGACTGCAGTGGTGTCGTACCAGACATGGAGTGACTCAGAATGGCAGCTGATCATCTACAGTGATGAATGTGTGGAGGCACCAATACCGCACCATCTGCAGGAACTGCGTGAGGATGTTCAAGCTGCATGGGATGGATTATCACAGGACTCCATTAGGAACCTCTACAGCTCCATACCGAGACGTCTGGCGTGTTGGGTTAGTGAACATGGAGGCCCAACGCCATACTGAGAGACAGACTTCTGTATGTGTAGCTCAATAAATATTGATCATACCAGTCTACATTTTCTATTGGTGGTTGTGGGACATGAGTCTGTGATGTCATACACCAGAGAATCCTGGGAGTTGTAGTCCAAGTGGGAGCATGTGCAGAGGGAGAACTGGGCAGCGTGGCAGTTAGAGTGAAACTTAGAAAAGGTCAAGAACTTACTCCACCGTCTCAGCTTGGTGTAAAAGCTGCAACAGACTTAGGACCAGGCTTAAGCCCTGTTAGCTCAACCAACCCCTGGAGCGCAGCCACACATTCTCCATTAACCGGCCATTTCACCCACCAATCTAACGGCGTTTGTGTTCCTCTTAGGGGCAGTAAACAGTGGTCTGAATGTGTCCTATGAGCTCAACGCAGACGCTGTGAGACAGTGGAGTAGAGCATTGTTTTACCCAACAGTTAAAAACTCCAGGACTCTCCAAACATCTGTGCTGTTGAACTCCCGCTATTCCTGCTTCAACCACACGGTCTACATGCCGGTATGTGATCTTCATCTAACATGGTCACCTTCAGGTCCCAAACCTGATCCTGAAGGTCACACATCCACACTGAGACCTCACTCTAACCCAGCACCAACAGCCTTTCTAAAGACCTGGAGCAGGGTTGGAACTAACCACATCGTCTACATCCCCCTGCAGGCTCACTGTCCTGGTCCATTAGTCACATTATCTTTCCATTTCAGGACTGTGTGAAGGACACGCTGTCTCCTGTGTTGCTCCGGCTGAATTTCTCCCAGGCTGAGCACCAACCAAGCAGCTCCAATGCTCCAATCCTCAACATCGACAGCAGAACAATGGCTTACGTGGAGGTGAGCCATGTGTCTGTTAGTCTGTAAGACTGAGGAAGAGTCAATCTAGCCAGAGCCAACACTGTACAATCAGCCCTCCCTCTGTAGCAGTGTTGGCCAACCGGCCCCTCCACTGTGTGGTAGAACAAAGATTCCACTGAGGTTCTAAGTGGGGCTGTCACACATCCTCACACTGTACCACAAATCAGCTCTTACTATAAACCTAACATCCACATACAAGCTGCTGTATCCCTCCTATTAGTTAACTGACTCAAACAGACCTGTAGCTCTCTGCTGTTTGTCGGAGTAGGAACTCCCTGTGGTTGTTAGATAGCAGTGCTTGCCACAGTGGGATTATTTTAGACAGGGATTAACCTGAGTAGCCATAAATGACTGGCAGATTCACAATCATGGCACCAGTCCTGTAATAACCAGCCAGGGATCTGGTACTCTGGGTTATGGGGTCTTTGAGCTAGCTGGCTCGGAGTCGGTCTGACCGGTTTCATTAATGTAAGTCTGTCTGGATCTGCAACCAAAGTGTGTCTTCTCAGTGGGACATTTCAGCTGGACCACACCTGTCCCCTGTCTGACCTGTTTACTCCTGTGGCTCCAGGTTCCCTTCCAAAGGAACTGTGGGAACGTGAGCTGTGTGGCAGACCTAGAGATGAACTTCGACTTCTTGTAAGAATCTCATCACAGATACGTGGATCTTAAGGTGGACCGTGTGGATCAGTTTATGGGACTGTGTGTTTGTTGTTCACTTTCAGGGACAGCAGGTTGTTGGTGGTGGATCAGTCGTATTTCAACATCACTGTTTCTCTGCTGAACAAAGGAGACGATTCCTTCAACACCAGTATAGAGCTGCGCTACCCACTGGGCCTGTCGCTCTCCAAGTTTGACACTACAAAGGTACAGATGACCCGTTAATGCAAAGCCAGGACTCTCACTGCTACTGATCACAGGACATGTTAGCAGCCTGCTGTCCAGGCTGACAGAGGAGCCACATGGAGATAGGTGATAGAAGCGGTTTAGGGTTTTGGGATCTTATCTGACTGGCTGCTTTTTAGTGCCAGCCCTCCCACTGACCTACCCATAATGCACCGTACACATTTTTCTTTTCCACTGGCTAGATCTCCCTCAAAGCCAGCCATAGCACCTGTTCAAACTGCCTCTAATGTACTGTAGTCAGAGAGCTCCACGCCCTTCAGTAGAATGCTAACTCCCAGTTCTGCTACGCCACCTAGCAGAGTGATGGGGGAGAGGGAACTACTTACCAGTCCTGAGACTACCAGGCTAACCCGCTCCTGGCCATGGACGCTGTTTCATCAGTGAACCTACTGTGTTGGATCGAGTTAGAAACCGTGCTGCATGCGAGATGACGTTCCTGAGAAAGACGACTGTGGTGATGTGGAACACTACCTGTAATGTCTCTTCCAGGCCAGTAGGAGGACTCTGAGCAGTTGTGGCGATCGAGATGATGGTGCTCTGGATAAAACAACCTGCAGCATCAGCTTACCAGTGTACCGTAAAGACACCAGTGTAAGTGATGTACCTGTTCGATAATAGCCGGATGCTTTTCATGATGTAGTGCAGCTGATAGATCCATATCTACATGTACACCTTTGAAAGGTCCTCTACCAGCAGCCCTCAGCCCTCCTCCTCAATATCTGCTTTCCTGCAACGTTTGTTCCAAAGTGTATCCAGCTTTCTGCCCCCGGCTCTTTAACCTACCCCTAGCTTGGTCATGCTTCTGATCTAGCCAGTTCAGAACCTCTGAAGAAGTTGATTAGCTGAGCTAGGTTTGGAAGACTCTGCTTGGAACAAGGCCTGGCAGCAGGGCAGATCTTCTGGAGCTGGGTTGGTGATACAGGTTACTTATAAACAAGGACAGAATAATGTAACAATACATTTTTCAGAGGTTTGAATTTGAGACATTCAAGGGGCCCAAGAGGGAATCCTGGACCCCCGGGACCCCTCAGGACCCCCGGGACCCCTGTATTTTACACATTGTTTACGCCTATATACTGTGGATTCTGACATGTGATCCGTTCCATGCTGTAGGCATCATTCCAGGGTACATTTCGTGTCAATGGATCCTATGACTGGAATGACACGATGGAGATGACCCTTGTGGCCAGCAGGTAGTTACTCTCATGCATGTTATCTGAGGTATTTTGAGCTTACAGTGTAAATATTACTGGATGTAGGTGAAGAGCTCTTCCAGACAGCAGTTCTGTTCAGTGAACAACTACTCTGTTCTGTGCTCTGACTGTGTGAGTTGAACTGTTGTGTGTTTACAGTGATAACAACGGGAACTTCACTGACGGAATGGTGCGGAAATCTCTGCTCGTTCAGTTCGCTGTAGACGTGGCCGTCAGCGCGTAAGTGACAAAAAATGTCCCAGTTCTCAAACTGAACTAAGCAGACATGTCCAGCCACTGTGTCATCTCAAGAAGGTTGTGAGAAGTGGGAAATGGACAGGAGGCAGATGACGCCAGTGTACTCTTAGCTTAACAACCCGGAGATCTGCTGTCTGAGCTCAGGAAATTTTGTGGTGAGGAATTGGTTTTTGTACCTTTGTAGAGTAGGGCAAACTAGCCCAAAGAGGGCGCAATTGTGTGCTGGAGGTTTGGGAACCAGCCCTATGGCTGCTGGTTTGATTTCTATGAACCGGCTGCAACAACAGAAGTCCCCTTGAGCAAGGCACCTAAGGGGCCGGTAGATAGGGCTGCCCACTACTCCGGGCGTGCATGCGTGAGTGTCAATTAAAATCAGTTTGTAATTTGTAGTTTGTGTGGGTGGCTGTGCACTTCAGTGAAGCTTTAAACATGTTAAACAAACAGAACTGTCAAACTGGTGAAACTATAACATCCACTGCCACCTGCTGGGCATTCACATTAATTACACTTCTTATGTTTTTGTGTTGTGTTTTTCTAGGGTGATCTTTTGATGTTGTGACATGCCGACACTGTGAAATTAGTTCAATGCTGTTGAAGTTTATTTCTTCTACCACAGCACTGTAACTCTATATTGCTTCATTTCCCAGAATCCCTGAGGAGTCTGTAACCTATCTGAATTTCTCCCTGGAAGAGAAAGGTCCAAAACCTGTTAGTGTCGTCTATATGGTGAGTGAGTTCTAAATACAGTGCATGACCCTTCGTCCCTCTACAGATACCCCACCAACTACAGACCCCTCTAAAGATACCTCTACCCAAATAAAGATCCCTCTACAGATACCCCACTAACTACAGACCCCTCTAAAGATACCTCTACCCAAACAGAGATCCCTCTACAGATACCCCACCAACTACAGACCCCTCTAAAGATACCTCTACCCAAATAAAGATCCCTCTACAGATACCCCACCAACTACAGACCCCTCTAAAGATACCTCTACCCAAATACAGATCCCTCTACAGATACCCCACCAACTACAGACCCCTCTAAAGATACCTCTACCCAAATACAGATCCCTCTACAGATACCCCACCAACTACAGACCCCTCTAAAGATACCTCTACCCAAATACAGATCCCTCTACAGATACCCCACTAACTACAGACCCCTCTAAAGATACCTCTACCCAAAAAGAGATCCCTCTACAGATACCCCACAAACTACAGACCCCTCTAAAGATACCTCTACCCAAATACAGATCCCTCTACAGATACCCCACTAACTACAGACCCCTCTAAAGATACCTCTACCCAAACAGAGATCCCTCTACAGATACCCCACTAACTACAGACCCCTCTAAAGATACCTCTACCCAAACAGAGATCCCTCTACAGATACCCCACTAACTACAGACCCCTCTAAAGATACCTCTACCCAAATACAGATCCCTCTACAGATACCCCACCAACTACAGACCCCTCTAAAGATACCTCTACCCAAATACAGATCCCTCTACAGATACCCCACCAACTACAGACCCCTCTAAAGATACCTCTACCCAAATAAAGATCCCTCTACAGATACCCCACTAACTACAGACCCCTCTAAAGATACCTCTACCCAAATACAGATCCCTCTACAGATACCCCACCAACTACAGACCCCTCTAAAGATACCTCTTCCCAAATGGAGATCCCTCTACAGATACCCCACCAACTACAGACCCCTCTAAAGATACCTCTACCCAAATAAAGATCCCTCTACAGATACCCCACTAACTACAGACCCCTCTAAAGATACCTCTACCCAAATACAGATCCCTCTACAGATACCCCACCAACTACAGACCCCTCTAAAGATACCTCTACCCAAACAGAGATCCCTCTACAGATACCCCACTAACTACAGACCCCTCTAAAGATACCTCTACCCAAATACAGATCCCTCTACAGATACCCCACTAACTACAGACCCCTCTAAAGATACCTCTACCCAAACAGAGATCCCTCTACAGATACCCCACTAACTACAGACCCCTCTAAAGATACCTCTACCCAAATAAAGATCCCTCTACAGATACCCCACTAACTACAGACCCCTCTAAAGATACCTCTACCCAAATACAGATCCCTCTACAGATACCCCACCAACTACAGACCCCTCTAAAGATACCTCTACCCAAACAGAGATCCCTCTACAGATACC
>JAMWET010000983.1:17500-19320 GCA_024036415.1 Prochilodus magdalenae
TACAGAACACCACTAATGTCACTTACCCTCAGTTATTAGTGACGTCATTCACACATCAAGAATTACTCTCAGTTCATGTGTTGTTGAAGTGCAGTGCATGTTGTAGCTGGAGCTAGTCATTTCTGAATTAGTATAACCTTAGCCTCAGGTTTAAACATGGTCACAGATATCATTCCTAACGCAGCTTTCAGACACAGCGTTCTTACGGAACTTTATTAAAGAGCTGTTGGCTACAGCTACACCTTACATAAGCAGAAACACAGCCCTGAAGGCTAGCCCTTCACAATAAGAGTCCTTATAGAATACTCCAACCACTAAATAACCTAGAATGACCCCGTCACCAACATTTCTTGCACAACAACGTAAACATCACTATAGATTAAAAAACATTGTACAGTTTAAGTTTAATAATAAAGGTTCCACTACTGAAAATAAATTAAAATCTATATTTAGTATTTAATTAGTCATTTGAGGTAAATTCATTTAGAGTACTACTATAAACACAACAAGATTAGATATAATCTGGAAGAGCTACAGGCCAGAAGAATACAGGGCAGGTTTTTCTAAACATGGATCCTATAATTATCCAGTTTATCCAGGACTTGTTGGAAATGAACAATTAATAAATTAATCAGTCAATCAATTATTCTCTTTTGGATTTGTATGATCAAACTCATGTCTGGTAAGAAGTGAATGTGAATTAGCGTATAAGTTTAAGAACCTGAAAAAGCTTGATTTGTGCTGAACTAATCATGAACTGCTTCTTATAAATGATTCATTTCACACATTAAAGCTGATTAATCTCAGCTGTCTGTACGAAAGATACATGAGCCAGAAACAGTAGGATGTACGTTGTTAATGTCATGCATAGCTTTAATTACACAATTCAGTCACAAACATGAAACGATGTGTTGTAGCCGTAGTTTTTCTTTCTCTGTGTGAAAGATTCATCTGTTAATAAATCATATAACAAAGTATTTCTCTGCAGAACTGGACAGGCTGCACCATCCGAGGGGAAGATGACCCTGCTGTAAGAAACGCCTTTGGTTTATTAATGTTCTGTGCAAATATCACTGTCTGTCTATTGTTTGCTGGTTCTGTTATTTTCTCAGACACAGTGAAGAGCAAATGGGTAAACATGTCTAGGTGAGGGTTGTGGATGTGAGACATGATCACTGTCTGGTCATTTTTGGAATTTACACGGTGTAGACTCTCAATTGTCCTTTTGCCCTAAAGGTGCCATAGAACCTGTTTATTAGTCACTAGTTACTGGTGTGTTTAGTAGTTAAATTGTTCTCTGATGTTCTATGCAGATGTACTACAGAGTTCTATATGACTAATGGAACATGTGTACAATGAGCCTCTGTGTAAATAAGCTCCGCCCTCATACTATTTAGTTAGCTATGCTAGTTACTTGGAGCTAACGCTAGTAGCTAACGTTCCCTGTACTAGCTACTGGCTCCATCTGGACACCAACAGACAGTAGATTAAAGATGATCCTCACTATGGAGCTCTCAGTTTAAGATGATCTGCTCCAACCGCCACACACGGATACAATCACACAGCATGGCTGCTACTTACAGGCTGCTGTTGGGGTGGTGGTGCTAATAAAGGTGGAGCTGCTCCTCTCTTCAGTCTCTTCAGGGTCAGACGCTGAGCGGAGCTGCTCCATATTGTCCAGAGGGGTTTGGAATCTGTCCAGAGTGGAATGTGCAGACTTAAATTTGTTCCAGGATCCTGTTAAAGATATGGAGCTGAAATTCCTGTTTTCCAGTTACAGTTTTCTAAAGATTAAGAAGCTGGTGAACAGGAAGAACTCC
>JAMWET010000984.1:0-37500 GCA_024036415.1 Prochilodus magdalenae
CTCACACACACACACACACTACCACACACACTCACACACATATACATACACACACACACACTACCACACCAACACACACTACCACACACACACACACACACTACCACACTAACACACACACATACATACACACACACACTACCACACACACTCACACTCATATACACTATCACACACACACACACACACACTACCACACACACACACATACATACACACCACCACACACATACACACACACTCACACTACCACAAACACACATATACACCCTACCAAACAAACACACACACACACACAAACACACACACACACACATACATAAACAAACACTACCACACAAACACATACACACACTACCACACACTACCACACACACACACACATACACATACACACACACTACCACACACACACACACACACACACACACACATACACACATACACACACTACCACACACACACATACATACACACACACATACATACACAAACACACACATACACACACACACACTACCACACACACACATACATACACATACATACACACCACCACACACATACATACATACATACATACACACACACACTACCACACACACAATACCACACACACACACACACATACATACACACACAATACCACACACACACAGAATCTCCCTGACAGTCTGGTACAACACCATTGCAGTCTTTGGTGGTGTTGACGTGGTGTTAAGGACCGCCGCTGTGCCGGTCTGCCCGCCCTTGTTTGGGTCAGCTTCATTTGCATGTCTAAACCCACCCACCAGGTTTCATTCCCGCCTGGTGATTCCCTCTGGGTGCAGCTACTGGTTTGATGATGAGTGTATATGGCCCTTGCTCAAATTACCCAGCATTATGGTCTCCACCTTTATCGCTGACGGTGCTCAGATCTACGTCATCACAAACGCTCACGTGCCTCTCGCTCCGTCTGCCCAGGCATGAGTGTGATTAGGCTGTGGATGATGGCTCATTAGATACGGCAGGACTGAGTTAGGGTCTCGGGCAGGGGTAGGAGACCTGTGGCCATATCAGAACGATTCCCGCCCTCATCTCCACACTCTCTAACGCTGTTTACATTACGGGTCACCTGGGCGAGCTCGGCTTTAATTCTCTCCCAGCCTGAGCCGTTAATGAGAGGAGTCCTCTACAGCCGCCTGATTAAAAAAGCTAATGGTTCTAGACCATCCCTGCAGAGTGGGCTTTAATTTGGCGAGAGGGGGCTAATGTGTAAACTGGAGCAGAGTTATTAAATCTCCTTCCTCTGGGCTAACGTACGTGGATTAATCTCCACTGGTAGACACAGGGCTGGATTACGAGGCCACTCCCACTCCGGGCTTCTCAGCGCTGGCTGTATCTTTCACATGTACAGCAATATCGAATTCAGCCAATCGGATTTCTCCTCAGACCTTTGACCCCCTGGGGTCAGATTAGAGCAGAGTGGGATTAGAGATTGCAGGCTGATAAGAGCTGCGGTGTGGGGTGGCTGTATCAGTTACACTGTGGGGAACTTCGGTGCTCATTATGGGTTCTAGATATGTTTCCCTGAGATGCTGGTTTGAACCCTCCTCCGGTCTGCACGGTCTGAGGTTGGCGTCCGCCAGCCTGTCCCGTTTCATCGTCCTGATTTGTAGACGCTGGTCTTTTCACCACCTGCTGCTGGTTTCTGTAGAGGCAGTCGTATCTGTTTACCTTCAGTCAGGTTCGGGTTTATATGTGTACATTCTACACCTCCATAAACATCAGGACGGGTTCCTCCATGCACTAGTTACGTGTTAATCTTGTTCTCTCCTGAACATTCGAGCCTTAGAGTTGATCGGTTTGGTTTAGCCTGGTTGGGCCTTGAGAGATGTTTGGTCAGTGAAGCCTTCTTGAGTACAACCCACATCATTCCTATTGGCTCTTGCTGCTGTATATTGGGCGTGTCTTTTCACCTTGTTGAACCGTCAGTCCTGGTGTGGTCCTTCTGCCCAGCCCCTTTCCCTGGTGTGCCGATTTGTGGTCTATAAATGAGTTACTCAGTGGGTCTGTCAGTGAACGCGTCTGCACTCTGGGCTGAACTCCCAGGGCTTGGCGAGTTGATCCAGAGCAGTGTTAGGTTGAACTGGAGAAGGCGGTGTTGATGTGTGCAGTACAGATTGTGTTGGAGTTCTATCCTGGTTTAACCTGACTGAATTAAAGCTGTTACATACCCGTCTGAAATATTCAGTCACTCAGCCCAACAAAACGACCTTCCCTTCAGTGCAGGAATAGGTTTGGTGTGTACTCAGTTATCTGTGTTCAAATGATTCGGGTTTCTTCACACTCAGTTTCCTCAAACCACGGGAGTAGACTGGACCTACTACAGAGTAGCATGCCTGTTGAAGGATGGGATCTCTGAGCTGAGTCAGCATGCTGAAGTCTAGAGTGGTCTGTTTGCCATCAGCGGCCGGACAGCCTGGCACAGGAGACAAGGTTGTATTGGCTCCGTGCTCCATCTATTTGCATACTGGGCGGGTCTTTCCCCTCAGGAGGACTGGTGACCTCTGGCGTAGGTGCTCTCTGTCGCCCAACAGTAAGCTTCTGCTAGCTCGCACACACAGAACAGGCCACCTCATGTCACTGCCTGAGCAGCGGTTCAGACAGATGTGGTGGCGTCACATGCCCTGCAGCAAGCACGTGGGTAGCCCTCACCCTAGACTAGCTGGTGCCGTTCGACAGGCCAGATTCGGACAGTAGATGGGAAACGGACTCAGAACCTTTCAGAGGTAACTGGATAACATGTTGGCTCAGAGCGATGGTGATGGTGAGGGCATCGCAGCAGCGCTTTGAATAGCTACCTCAAATTCAGCGTGCTTGTGGACGTCTTCGGCTCGCTGGCGGTTCAGGATAAACTCGGCTTCGTTTGCCACACGTACAATGTGGTCCTTCATGGCGTGACACAGGAGTCTAAGACGGAGAGGGAAAGAAAGGCATACAATGAGAGACATTCACCACCAACAGGACAAACTGCAGGTGATAAACGATCAGTGTTCCGCAACTCACTCATTCCCTCTGCTGAGTCAGAGCCAGAACGTACTGCACTGCTAACTGCACTGCTAACAGGCTAACAGCTACACACACCACAGAACAAGCCTGATACCATGTGCTGCTCCAACACCAAACTCTCTCCAAGGTCCTCTAAACGGCTGGTTTTAGGCATCAGTTACTGAAACTAAGCCTGTACTGTGGTGGGAGGTGCCATATGCTGGTGTTAGCTTAGCCTAGCATGCTACCAGACAGACTGATTTAGCCAATCTGTCACTCCCAGCACCAACCAGTCCACTTTACTCTCACTGTTTACCAGCAGCACCAGATACTGTAATCAGACCTGTACTGGGGCGCTTGGATCTGATTAGCTAAGCTAAGTTAGCATTAGCATGTGCTTAAGCTTGGAGGGTAGAGCTCCAAACTCCACAGAACAGGTTCATCTTCAGCGTTCAGCGTCTCCAACATCAAACATCAGTTTCTAGACACTTAAGTAGCATTAGCCCAAATGCTAAACTCAGTATGGTTGATGCTTACTGGACTAAATGACAGATCAATCAAACAGTCAGGTAGGGATGAACAGACGTCCAGATGGATGGATGGATGAACTAATGGAGAGACAAAACTAAATATGAAAAAGTGGATAAACAGATGTGTAGATGGACAAATGAGATGAATCAACAAACTGGTGGATGAAGCAACATGCCAGAACTTGTCCTGCAGTTACTGAGATTCCGGGTCCGGGCGGAATGTTCGGTTTGATCCGGAGGGGGTTCCTTGTGAACCTGGCGTACGGTTTCCTCTCTAAGCTCCGGTGGCCGTGTAAGGAGCGGTGTGGTCAGCAGAATGTGAAGTAAGGTGAACTGAAATCACATTCTTTGGTATTTAAGTACCTAAGAAAAGTACTGCTGGGTACTGGTACTGAATTTCAGGCACCGGTATTGAGGATGAAAGAAACCCAACCCTAGTCAGAACATCCACCTACTGAATCACTGAACCAAGATGAACTGTTTGTCGTCACACGTCCAGAAGGCCTGGTGTCCCTCCACCTCCACCCCTACCGCACCATCTGCAGGAACTGTGTGAGGATGTTCAAGCTGCATGGGATGGATTATCACAGGACTCCATCAGGAACCTCTACAGCTCCATACCGAGACGTCTGGCGTGTTGGGTTAGCAAACACGGCGGCCCGACGCCATACTGAGAGACAGACTTCTGTATGTGTAGCTCAATAAATATTGATCATATCAGTCTAAATTTATCACCAGTTATTGATCCTGGTCACCTTTATCCTCCTTCCCAACACACCTGCACTCCCACACCTCCTCCTGGGGGCAGCTGATCTACGGACGAGTGTGTATATGTCTGAGCACCCTTTGTAGAACAGGCTGACTGTATGTCGCGTGTATGAGACGACGCCTGCTCACATCCTCAGAGTTCTGGTCTATAAGGTCTTAAAGTAATTAAAATCTCCACCGGTTCCACACACCGCCATCAGAACTCCGGTTCCCTCCGAGCGCTCGTTTGTTCCGGCTCAGAGGCTACAGTGTCCAGATTACAGCCTATTTTACACGTCGTTAAGCCTGCTTTGTTTTAATTATGCTGAGCCATTGTGCTTCCGTGGCGCGTGGTATTGAGTGTAATCTCCGTTTTATGTCTCTGGGTACGGGCCTAATCCAAAACCACATTCATCAAACGTGCATCTCTGGAAGTGTTGACACGCTCTGAATTAGCTTTTTGAGTCCTGGGAAGGAAACAGGCTGTAAACAAGCTATTTTCCCTGCTAATAATAGGAAGGTTGGAATTAAAACTAGGGCAGGCCTTCGCTCCCCCTGGCGTGAACAGCACAGACGACAGAGCGCAAATTACACTTCAATTTCCTGTCACGCCGCACGCCGTGTATCCAAACAACAGGCCCGGCATGGCAGAGACGGCTTTCCACTGGCATTTAGAGCTTCCACGCTGAGACAGGAGCGGCCTCTTCCCTAAGGTCTTGGTAAACGTGGCAGTGCCAGACTGGGAAGGGAAAACTAAATCACCTAAACCGCATGTTTGAACAGCGCGTTAGACTCCGGCGTGCCTCCCAACACAAGGAGCGCTTGTGGCTTCAACTCGGGGTCTCTTTTAAAGACGCCATGCGGAAAACGGACCCCGTCGACTGTTCCGTTTCAAGCGCGGGAAACGCGGGAAAAGTCTAACAGGCTTTTTCCTGATGGAATATCAGAGCCAGTGAGGGAGACCTGGGACAAACCTGCTCCTTTCCCCTCCACGGGACCACCGCCAGCACCCTGCGGTAGCTAATCTACTGATCTATAGAAGCCCGCCAAGTCGTTCCTGCTTTCCTGCTCGCTGCAATCTAAGCAGTAAACAGTGGTGCACTTTTCCCACCACGGAAAAGCCCAACCAGCAGGATATGAGCGGAAAAAGCAGGAATCAGTGCTGGTATACGATTCCCAAGGAATTTCGACTTATATCCGTGGACTGCTCACCGCAGGGAAGTCTGCTCTCGGGTCTCTCCTTAGTGTGTTATGGGGCTTATTGTAAATGTTCTGCAGGGTTCTAAAGCCCAAAGTACCCACCACAGGGAGAACCTCTCTCCCACAGAAACCTGAAGCGCCTTGATGAAAATCCAGCCCTGTTCCCTGTTACAAGGTGACATCATCACATAACACAGTCCTTACTGCCCGCCTACCAGCAAGCTCCTCACACAGAGAGCTACACCAGTACGAACTGACCACTCTGAAACCAGCCCGCGCCAGTCTAGCTGCCGAAGGGGGATCTACCAGCTCGGTGTACCGGACTATCAGGATTAGAGTCTGGATCAGACAGCAGAACTGGCTCCATTGTCAGAACAGACACAGCAGCTGTTTTGACGGATGACCAGTCAGAATTGAGTGGGCAAATGACCAATCAGAGCACACTGGGTGGGGGAGGTGGGGCTTCACCCCATCAGATATGAGCAAATGAAGAGGGCTTGAGATACACATCACCTGCCTGTCACTACATGGGATTTGGGTGTCAATCATCTACATCTAACCTCATTAGTGTAACATTTATTATTATTATTATTATTATTATTATTATTATTATATGTTCAACAATTAAAAATGCCTTCAAACCCCATAGAAATAAAGTTTCAGAAGAAGATGAATACAGTATTAAAAATATGGGGAAACAGGGAAAATCTGTTCTGGTGGAACCCAAACAAACACTCCACACTGAACATCCATATAAAAGGTTCCCTTAATACACTTAAAAGGAACTGTGTCATTAAACATATAGAACTTATTACTACTGTATTATTACACAGCAGTTACATAGTAATTACTGAATAATAAGCTGAAGCGTTAGCTGAAGTCCACTTCCTGTCACTCTCAGTTTCTGAGCTGCCCTAATGAACCCTACCCCGACCACCTCGCTTCGTTAGCCCCCCTCTTATTCAGGTTCATCATTAAAGGTCATGCTCTGTCCTCCTCGTCCTCCTCTACTTCATCCACTTCCTCCTCTACTTCCTCTACTACATCCTCCTCTTCCTCCTCTACTTCCTCCTCTTCCTTCTCCTCATCTTCCTCCTCTACTTCCTCCTGTTCCTCATCTACTTCCTCTTCTACATCCTCCTCTTCCTCCTCTACGTCCTCCTCTTCTTCATCCTACTCTTCCTCCTCTACTTCCTCCTCTACTTCCTCTTCTTCCTCCTCTACATCCTCCTCTTCCTCCTCTACTTCCGCCTCTTCCTCCTTTTCCTCCTCTTCCTCCTCCTCTGTTTAACTACTACACTGATCTAAACTGGGAAGGTGTCTAGTAGCGACTCGATTGCGTAGGCTCCGATATCCACTAGGTTTGATCTGATGTGCACATAAATCAGGAGCCCACTGAGATGAAAGGGGGTCTGGTGAATGATGATGGTGACAGTGATGATGAAGATCACTCCCTGGCCCTGACCATGTCTCTGGTTATGCCCTGGTGGAGTTACAGTGAGGAGTCAGAGTGAACAGGTGCCCGCTACAGATGTACAGTGGGCAGAGTGATAGACGTGCCAGCACCCTGGACAGCGCCTGTCACTGCTGACTCAGGCTCTTTGTCCAAGAGCTCTGAGAGGGTTGGGGGGGGGCAGACAGATGGGGCAACAGATGGATATGCAGGCTGAGCCCTGATCAGCTCTGCCGAACAGACCCTGTGTGAACCTGCCTCACAGACGAACCTACAGACTACGCCATGCTCAGAGCCTGAAGCTCGAAGCTCTAGAGTTGGGTTTTCAGTTTTTGGTATGATCTGAAAGACTCGGCTGCTCCTTATACCGAGCGTATCTCCTGCTGAATGACCAATAGAAAATGACTGGGGGCAGAGCCTGGTTCCATAGACCTCCATTAAAAGTAACTGTTCAGTTCTCAGTTCAGAGAGCAGCGGTGAAACCAGATTTCAGCCCAGATAACACACACACTCCCAGAATATCAGGGTAAGGAAGGGTAGCGAGGGGTAAGGAGGGGTAAGGAGGAGTAAGGAGGGGTAAGGAGGAGTAAGGAGGGGTAAGGAGGAGTAAGGAGTGGTAAGGAGGAGTAAGGAGGGGTAAGGAGTGGTAAGGTGGGGTAAGGAGGAGTAAGGAGGGGTAAGGAAGGGTAAGGAGGAGTAAGAAGGAGTAAGGAAGGGTAAGGAGGAGTAAGGAGGGGTAAGGTAGGGTAAGGAGGAGTAGGGAGGGGAGGGAGGGGTAAGGAAGGGTAGGGAGGGGTAAGGTAGGGTAAGGAGGAGTAAGGAAGGGTAAGGAGGGGTAGGGAGGGGTAAGGAAGGGTAAGGAGGGGTAGGGAGGGGTAAGGTAGGGTAAGGAGGAGTAGGGAGGGGTAAGGTAGGGTAAGGAGGAGTAGGGAGGGTAAAGGGGTAAGGGGAGGAGTAAGGAAGGGTAGTGGTAAGGAGGAGTAGGGAGGGTAAGTAGGGAGGGGTAAGGAAGTAGGGAGGGGTAAGGTAAGGGAGGGGGTAAGGAGGTGTAAGGGGTAGGGGTTAAGGAGGAGTAAGGAGGGGTAGGGAGGGGAGGGGGTAAGGAGTGGAAGGAAGGGTAAGGAGGGAGTAGGGAGGGGTCAGGAGGGGTAGGGGTTAGGGAGGTGTAAGGTAAGGGTACGAGTAGGGAGGGGTAAGGAGGGTGGATTAAGGGAGGGGTAAGGAGGGTAAGGATTGGGTAAGGTAGGGGGAGGGGTGGGAGGGGGTTAAGGAGGGGTAAGGAGTGGTAAGGTAGGGGTAAGGAGGAGTAAGGAAGGGTGAGGAAGGGTAAGGAGGAGTAAGGAGGGGTAAGGAGGAGTAAGGAAGGGTAAGGAGGGGTAAGGAAGGGTAAGGAGGGGTAAGGTAGGAGTACGGAGGAGTAAGGTAGGAGTACGGAGGAGTAAGGAGGGGTAAAGGAGGGGTAAGGAGGAGTAAAGAAGGGTAAGGAAGATCTATTCTCGTCAATCACTGCACTGGAGGAGGAGCCTGACGGCGTTCCATTAGACCATCCAGCCCTGTATAAATGGGAGTTGAGTAGCATATTTACAGGAGTGGGTGGAAACCTGATTAATGTTAATGGAAGTCACCAGGCTTCATTCACACAGTGCTGAAAAGTACAAACCAACTACAACAGAGATACAGAGTAATATAGAAGCGGGGACCCCTCATACAAGACCCCCATAGAGTAACCCGTCAGAGACTGCTGAAACGGGCTGACAGGCTTCCAGTTATACACCTCAGCTACAGAAACATGGCTGCCCCTCCTCTCCGCTGCATGCTTGCCTCCTTCAATTTGGCTTCCCTCCTACAAGGCGCACTACAGGGGCAAGAGGCTTACGGCTAATCCCACCCCCACCAACCCCACCCCATCCAACCCTGCTCAGAGGTGCCATGGTAACTAGACAGCTGAGGCGGGCTTAGGCCGAAGTGTGCAGGCAGAGTGTGACATAAGCCAGCCGCTTAGCGACTTAGCCCAGGAGCAGCTGCAGGGGTGCTGGGAGCGTTACCTTCCTTCGTTGATCAGCTCAATGAAAGCCAGGCCAGCATTCTTCTGGATGGAATTCTGCCATTCCTAGAAATGGGAAAACAGACTCAAGGTTAGACGGTCATACAGGTAGAGATCACGTTTGACTCCCGGCACGGCTACAGCCAAACAACGCTACAACTCATACTACTCATAGGGATCACTAGGAAGCTCCCGTAGGAAGACCAGGAGTGGCTCCGACGTTGTGTTCCGGATTCTCCAGGAACCAGAGATAACCCCAGTCAGTATCTGGTCTTAGAAGCTCTGCAGATCAGCAGAGAGACGTTAGAATGAAGAGCCTCCCAGGGCATTCGAGCATGACCATTTCCAACAAGCCCTGCAGACACGGCTAGCCTTCAGGAAACCGGAGATGTGAAGCGCTGCAAATTTGTACCCTGAGCCAAAAGAATTTAGAGCATCACAACTGTGAAAAGAAGAGGAACTGACTTCAGACCATACGCTCCCTCTCCAACCACACATCACACTGCCCTTCATCAGGAAACCGGAGATGTCCAGCATCTAATGCTCTGTATCTGGTCTTTGAACCATTCCTCGCCTTCAGCTGCAGTTTGATAAAGCGTTATCTCCAGAACAACAGAGATGCAAAGCTTGGAATGTCGCAAGTTGTATCCGACTTTGGTGTACCTGCAACATAATCCTTAAAAGAGTAACCATCTTCAAACTGTACAGGATTATGGGCATTATGGTCCATCTCCAACCACACGACTTTATATTGTAGTCCACAGGAATCCCTGTAGATCAGGACGCTCTGTAGATCAGGAATCTCTGTAGATCAGGAATCCCTGTAGATCAGGAAACTCTGTAGATCAGGAATCCCTGTAGATCAGGACGCTCTGTAGATCAGGAATCTCTGTAGATCAGGAATCCCTGTAGATCAGGAATCTCTGTAGATCAGGAATCCCTGTAGATCAGGACGCTCTGTAGATCAGGATGCTCTGTAGATCAGGATGCTCTGTAGATTAGAAATCCCTGTCGATTAGGAATCTCTGTAGATCAGGACGCACTGTAGATCAGGATGCTCTGTAGATTCCTGATCTCTGTAGATCAGGAATCTCTGTAGATCAGAATTATCTGTAGATCAGGAAGCTCTGTAAATCAGGACACTTTGTAGATCAGGAATCTCTGTAGATCAGAGGAGGAAGAGCCTTATTTGCCCTTTCTCTGGATCACATTGCTAGGCTTCAGGTAAGTGGAGATCCTAAGTCTGAAATCAGCAGACTTCCTCCCGGAGGCTTCCATGTTGTTCTAGCCATAACCACGTAATCAGCGACCAGCTGACATCAGGATTAAAGCATCACCGGTGAGCAGCCCAGCCGACAGGTCCGTGCAGCTCCGACTGACGACGGACGGCGATAACAGCTGTGCGATGTTGGATCTGCAGGTCACGTGCATCGCTTCACTCTGTCAGTCTTCAGCACTTTACACAGAGCGAGTGAAACAGCTCCGTACAGGCCTGTAAAACAGTACCAGCAGCGGAGCACTGCCAAGAATATGGTTCCATACGTCCCTGCCAAGCGGCATTCCGCAGCCCAAACCACACTTCAAACACAGCGAGACCCTGACGGCTCTGAATTTGACAAAAAGGGAAGACGACTTGGAGGTCATTCATCCTGCGCGAGAGAGCCGGCGCTATAAAAAGTTCCGGGCGCCTTTTCGCCCGCTGAGAACAGATCTGTAAACACAGGAGAGATGTAATTGTGGAGTGAAACCGTATCCCCCTCCCTAAAATACAGCCATTTCCTCTCTCCAAGCAACCGAGTGACAGACCACTGAAGACTTCCATCCATAGGCCCTCTGGCTCCACTCGCCTGGAGGGCTGCTGGGACCGGGGGGCAGGTTCTCTCCCGCTCTCTGAATCTCTCACAACACGGGTCTGGAGCTGATTAGGAGGCCGTTTGGGAGCCGGGCCACTCACTGTGGGAAAATTCAGCCGCTCTCCTGTTTGCTCTCAAAGGTATGAGTTGCAGGTTTGGGGGGGCTGGGGGTGAGGGAGGAACACGGGCTGGGTAGGAGTTCAAAAGAAAAAGAAGGGGGAAAGAAAAAGAGGAAAGCTGAAAAATGTTCCCGGGTCCTGGGGTGAAGCGGAGCAGGCTTGGAAGTTAGCAGCTCAGGTGCCCGGAGCAGAGTTTGAGTGATGCCCTGGAAAACCTTCGTGAGGTAATGTGCTGCACCTTCTCAAAGTGCGGTGTACAAGGGCAGCGGGATTCAAAGCTGGATTCTCAACGCAAGGCCAAGCCACACTTTCGGATCGGGTTACTCCAGGCTGGGTCCGGAGGGCCGGCCGCCTGTCCGAGACGGGGTGGACTTCGTACTGCATGTTTACTGTATACCATATGTATTCAACTCGGTCCTGTTTCAAATCTTTCAGTTCCACCTTAAACGGTCCTGCGTTTACATTCTGGTGTTACAATAGCCGCTGCACCATTTAAGGTGGAAAAGTAAAATATTAAGCTGAAGCTCATAATGCGACAGCTGGCCCAGTTAAAGTGGAACATCTTCACCACGATGTAAACGTGATATACTAATGAATATGTTCTACAGTAGAACATTCCAACAAGGGTTCTCCTACTTTATATGTCTTCCAGTCGGTGCTATAGCGCCCCCTAGTTGCTGCTTCAGTGTAACAGTGTGAGGGTCTCTCTACAGCCAGTGTGCGGTGTGTCTGTTCTGAGCTACTGTAGAAACATGGTGGTGGTAGTCTCTGCTGGAAGACGAGCTGCTCCTCTGGAGATATGAAGCTCGTTCTAGATAACCAGAACACACACAGAGATCTGTAATTACAGGTAATTATACCCTAATGAGGACCCATTTTTGATAATAGATTCACCTTAAATCGTACACACTGATACCATAATACTGTAATCCTTCCAGAGCAAAGAACTCAACACATACATACAGGAGCCCATTAGCAACCAGTAACCCTAAACCAGTAACCCTAAACCAGCAGCCCTAAACCAGCAGCCCTAAACCAGCAGCCCTAAACCAGCAACCCTAAACCTCCCACCCTAAACCAGCAGCCCTAAACCAGCAGCCCTAAACCAGCAACCTTAAACCAGCAACCTTAAACCTCCCACCCTAAATCAGCAACCCTAAACCAGTAACCCTAAACCATCAACCTTAAACCAGCAACCCTAAACCAGCAGCCCTAAATCAGCAGCCCTAAACCAGCAGCCCTAAACCAGCAACCTTAAACCTCCCACCTTAAACCAGCAACCCTAAACCAGTAACCCTAAACCAGTAACCCTAAACCAGCAACCCTAAACCAGTAACCCTAAACCAGTAACCCTAAACCAGCGACCTTAAACCAGCAGCCCTAAACCAGTAACCCTAAACCAGCAGCCCTAAACCAGCAACTCTAAACCAGTAACCCTAAACCAGTAACCCTAAACCTCCCACCCTAAACCAGTAACCCTAAACCAGCAACCTTAAACCTCCCACCCTAAACCAGTAACCCTAAACCTCCCACCCTAAACCAGTAACCCTAAACCACCCCCCTTAAACCAGTAACCCTAAACCAGCAACCCTAAACCAGTAACGCTAAACCAGCAACCTTAAACCAGCAGCCCTAAACCAGTAACCCTAAACCTCCCACCCTAAACCTGTATTCCAGATCCCAGCTGATCTGAGACCAGCAGACAAATGTACAAGGCATCTGGTCTCCAAATGTTCGGTGTGGACCCCCCCACCTGTCTCCCCCTGCCTCCCTCACTCTGCTACAGTCTCTGCTACCCTTGCTGTAGGTGGACTGGCCCCCTTTTGGTGGGGGGGGTGGCCCTGTACAACCCCTCCCTCCGAGCCCCAGCTCCAGCGGAGAGGCACTCACGTGACAAAAACAAACACGGAAACACACCCCGGGGGGGAGGAGGAGGGTGGGGGGCGGCCGGGGTCTGGCCTGCCAAGAAAATGACATCAGATCGACATCAGACTCTTCCCAGACAGCCGAGCCAAATCCCGCTCCGCTGCATGTTCTGGAGTGGCTCTGGAGACGGAGCTCTTTCATGTCCTCTCCCTCTCTCCTCCCTCCTTCGGTCCAGGCTGTGAAATGAGGGCTCCCTTTGGGGGCCGCGGGACGGGGCTGTGAAGTGAATTAGCACACACATGCGCCTCCTGAAGGAGGTAATACGATCCCTGGTGTAAATGGGAGTATGATGGCAAGCCGCCGCCTCGAGAGGGAAAGGTTTACTCCGGCTGATCTGACCGGGACAGGGGTTTCATCGAGCGCTACCACGGAGGGGGTATAAATCACCGGAGAGGATTCGGGAGATGCTATTGTTTTGGCATTCCCTTCAGATTAAGGACAAAGATACCGCCCGGAATCCTGGAAACGGATCAGGAATGCATTTCACTATACATGAGCACAGCATCAGCACTCCCAACCGGTCCCAAAAGCATTCCCTCATAGCAACCGTGGACAAGGTTTAGGGAACGCTGGCCAAACTCCGGTGATGAAATGAAGGCGCATTATTAATTTCCAACAACACTAACTGTACAGATCAGCAGGCTATGTATATACGTGTTTCCCGGTGATCAATACATTTTGACGGGAATTAGCCATATATGGGAATAGCTAAAGAAGAGCAGAGCTGGATTCCTGTCCGGCTATAGTGGGATTTCCAGAGCCCCCGCGGACCGGCTCGCGGGTTTTATACAGATTCAGTGCTGGGACAGAGGAATGTTCACCGCTGTGTTGCATCAGCTTTCCTGTAATTCCACTAATTGAATGGTTTGGGAACGAAGGATGATGGCTGTTGCAGTTCTGCGAGCGGAATCTTTGCCCAGTCTTGCACAAGACTCCAGCTGCTCCACAGTCCGTGCTCCTCGTCTGATCCTCCTCTTCCTGAGGCTCCATACGTTATTAACGGGAGGCCGATCTGGACCGCAGGCAGGTCAGTCAAGCACGCAGCTCTGCGTCTACAGCCACACTGTGGCAGCACACACAGACCTGGCCTTACCCTGCTGGCTTAGCCATGGACTTCCCAGGAACAGGCGACATGTGTCCCTCTAAAATCCCGACATAAGCCTCGGCATCACCGGGACCGCCACACATATGCAGGTCATCCCTGCAGTGGGCACTGGTGCCACCCAGACCATCATCAGTGTTAGGTCCGGATGGTCCTGTTCGTCTTTGGCATGGAAAACTCAGTGCCCATTTTTCCTAATAACTTCAGACCAGCTGGGATAGGATCCGGTCCAGAGAACTTCCTGCAGCGGTGGACTGTGTTACTAGTGAGGGCGAATTTCCGAAGTATTCCCGAAACCATGTGACTATCTATAGCACAGTAGCACAATGGTTTCTCACGCAGGGTTCAAAGGTCATGCACATTCAGCAGTGGTTTCCGGTCTGAGATTTCTCCTGATTCCCGGTGGCTTTCCACAGTACGGTTTGATTGATGGGAAAGACCGGAATTCTTTGTGATCTTGCCCTGAGAAATGTTCTCTTTGAACTGTTTGATGGTTCACCAAGTTTGGCACAGAGTGTTGAGCCACGACCATGTCTGCGTGTAAAGGCTGAACCTTTGGTGGAGCTGCTTCCTACCCGATCATGATCCCTCACCTGCTACCAATTCACCTGCGTGGAATGTTTTGAAAGTTGAACATTCCATAAACTTTCCTTTTCTCTCCGTCGCTGCTGTTTAGAGTGCGTCGCATCAACTTCAACATTTCATGTTTTATATTTACACACTGGAATCAGTTTGGTCATTACTGTGTGCCACTGCCAGTTAAAATCAGCTTCAGGAGAATCAAAAATCCCAGATTCTTATTTTCCCGGCATTTCACAAAACGTTCCAACTTCTCCAGAAATGAGTTTGTACTTCAGGGCACTCTAAACCAGTGAAAACAGAACTCAGCAGACTCCAGCGCTACTGATCCTCCTGCCAAAATACAAACTCAGCCTTCTGTGGAGGCCTTTCCCTCTCCCCCCTCCGGAGCTCAACGTTAATGGATGCTGGAGAATTTGCGGCGTCTCAATCCGAGCTGTCAGGAGAGAGAGGGAATGCTTGGCTTTTATCTGCCCTCCGCTGCTTCCAACATCTGGAGGTCCTCCGCTGGTAAATCTCCTCGGCTCCACGCTCCGTCCCTTATGTATGTTTAAGCTGTTACACAAAAACCGACCCCTCTGACCTCCGCTGCGCCTCCTGCCACTTTGCTGGATGGAGACACCGGCTGTCTGCGGCCTCAGATGAATTGTGGCGATTAGAAGGCATAAATAATAAAACCAGCAGAAACAGAAAGATGATTATCACTAATTTATTCATAAAAGTGACAGTCTGCAAACCAGAGCCGGGCGAAGGTCAGCCCAGCCGAACCCCCGCTGTCTGGGAGCATTAGAGCCGAGACGAGCGAGCGAGCGGGAGTTTGCATTTCTTGGTCTCGAGGCAAGGACGTCTTCGCTGGGACACGGCTCCCACTGTGACGGTGTGCTGCGTACAAACGCGCTCTGGAAGGACAGGTCACCGGAGACACTCTGGACAGTAAGGTTCTTCGAGCAGAGGCACGTTTGGTCCTCTAAAGAACCTTTCCTTACGAGTGCTGTGTGCTCTATGATCTCTAGACCCCCAAAACATGAAGGTGCTCAAAGAGGAACCACAGAGAACCAGGTTCTTATAAATGGAGTACATAAAGGCTCTTAGAAATAGAGAACACGGAACAACGGAGGAACCACGTCTGGTTCCATACAGCCTTTCTTCCACCCACGCACCACACGCCTACACCGCACGCCTGCACCGCATGTCTGCACCCCACACCTGCACCGCACGTCTGCACCCCACGCCTGCACCACACGTCTGCACCCATGCCTGCACCCCACGCCTGCACCCCACGCCTGCACCCCACGCCTGCATCGCACGCCTGCACCCCACGCCTGCATCGCACGTCTGCACCCCACACCTGCACCGCACGTCTGCACCCCACGCCTGCACCGCATATCTGCACCCCACACCTGCACCGCACGTCTGCACCCCACGCCTGCACCGCACGTCTGCACCCCACGTCTGCACCACACGCCTGCACCCCACGCCTGCACCCCACGCCGTTCAGCGCATTACCACCGAAAATAAATCAGACTGGAGCCGGAAGGTTTGTTCCCAGCTGGAACCAAAGACCAGTAGGTACTTCAGCATGAACCGTGGCGCCATGTCAGTGGGCGTGTCAGCTGCTGAGTAAAGAAGAGTACTGTCGGGACGCTCAGGCTGGGCTCTCTCTGACGCTGGTTTACTGGCTGATTCTGGGTCAGTGCTGTAGGGATTCACGCTGGTCAGCGTGGGCGGGGTCAGCGGAGGGCTGTGACGTGTGTATGACAGCGCTGTTTGACTCTATTATAATATGAAGGCTGAACACGGAGACCTGAAATCAGGACGCTGGTTGTGCTGTTGATGACTGGATCTGATCAATGTGCTGATCGGATGTGTGATCCTGCATCACGTCTGTTCTGGAGTTCTGAAGAGTAGAAGGCTGCTAGACTTTAGCCTGCAACATGCTACAACACGAGTCTTCCTAAAACCTAAAGCTCCTCCACGTCACGTCATTCTGATGCCACTTATAGAATTTTATGTGGAGGTTCTCTAAAGTCTCATGAGCATCTTCTGTTCATCCACAGAACCTCCCATGGCCTAGCTCCGGGATCTCCGTTATGTCCTGTGTTCTCTTGCCTGTTTGTTTGCCTAACAGAACCCACGTGCCCTGCTGGTAAACTGCACAGAAGTGCTTGGAAAACCTGTAAACTCTAAAGTTACCGTAATAAATCATCTTCAAATCAATCCCTTCATTCTTCCGGGGGCCACTCTAGCCGTGCCTTCACGATAGCCTGCGGTAAATCATGCCCCGTGGAGCGCTGGCTGTGGCTGCTGAGCGCTGGCTCCGCACGGGCCCTGATGCCTCTAAAAGGACACTGGGCCCAGGCTCTGGTTTCAGCCCCCCTCGGCCCGATCGATAGATCAGGCCTGGCTTCCACCCCGGGAGCTTTCAAATGGCAGGAAGCTCTGGAGCCGCGGTAATGCTATCTGTGCCATGGGGGAGGAGGGAGGCAGAGGAAGGGGCCGTATGATCCTGGATTCAGTAATAACCCCGGCGAACGGCGCGCGGACAGGCAGCATCGCTCAGACGCCGGCGATAAAACTGAAAAAATGAAAAACTTCAAACGGAGAGCCGGGGCCAAACAGCGGGATTCGCTCCTCGCGCCACTCAGTCTGGGGGCCAAGCACCTTTATCTGGCTCTCCGATGGATGTGCAGAGCCGTACTCGTGTTAGCTAAATCTCCTCCTGAGTGGGGGGAGTCAGAGATATGGGCTCTGCTGAGGTGCCACCGGGGTCCAGAAGAAGCTCTGCGGCTCTGCGAGCGGCGGGTTCCTCCGAGAGAGGCGCTGAGGTAATGGCTTCCTTATGGGCTTCCCAGGAAAGAGTGATGGGCTGACAGAAGGTATGTTAAATATCTCCTCCTCTGACGGCAACACTGGGAGCCTGACCCTTCTGAAAGCGCAGGCTTAACAAGAGACCGGGGAGGTCAGCGAGCTGTAATATGTCACTACGAGTTATAGGAGGGCTGAGAAGCTCCTATGGAGAGCGAGGCGAGGCTGCGCTGGGTCGTCCGTGTGGGAGGCTGACACAGGACAACTTAGAAGATCTAAGATAAAGGCTGGATCTGGGAACGCCGTGCGGCTGGAACGCCCTGCACAGCTCTGTAGGTAGAGACTCAGGTCTGTGCTATAAGGCAGTGTTCTCAGACATCCATACCGCTCAGGGCACAGACTCCGCGCCCTTTCACCCCAGAACGTGAATACAGTGCATATCTAGAACTCGGAACTCTAGGGCACACTCTAAAGGGCTATTTCCACCAGTTACTCGGAATGTTGTACTGCAGAATTCCGTTATCTGGCAGCATATTCAGAACCGCCTCATGTAGGAACTTTCTCTGAGGGAGCTTTTAGAGGGGGACGTCTGGTTACCTTCACCACCACTGCGTACAGTTCTGACTTTATCTAGAACAGAGAGTTCCACACGGAACCCACTCTGGATGACTCTGTTTACACAGTCATCACATTCCTCTTTTAGGACTATCGTGGAGGATGAGCGCACGTTGGTTGTCAGTTGGAGGGCTTAGTTTGGCTGAGGGTACCTTTTCTTCTGAGAGTGTAGAAGAGCCACTGCTGGTTCCCTAAAGAACCTCTCACTGGTGGATCTTACAGGGTTATTGTGAATGGGCCGGAAGGAACCGATTAAACCAAAAGGGTCTCCTAAAAGGAAAAGCACCAAACAGAGGAACCAGGGGAACTCCCCAGGAACCTGTCCCTGTGTAGTCCTGTAAACGAGCACTACATTAAATGAGTGAAAGTGAAGAACCTCCACATCCGGTCCACGTTCTAGAACAGTTGGCATAAGAAACCCATTGGACCGGGTCATGTTCCTAGATACATAATCAGGATATCAGGAATCTGCAGCAATGCGTCTGGGAGTCACTCCCCTCACAGCCGGGTATTCCTGAACACAGGACCAGCTCTGCACAGTCTGGGGTTCTCCTGTTCCGACACTCCGGTTCTACCCATTCCGTGATTTACCCAGCCAATCCCAAACCGCAGGGAGCATGTTGGAGCACAAGGCCACCAGATCAGTGTGCTGATTCTGGACTCAGAGGGACTTCAGGAGAACAAGGGAGAGGCTTACCTGAGAACACAGAAGCATGACTAGCTCCACCACGGACGTACTGGACTTCATACACACCAGACCTGCGGGGGGACAGAGAGGAGGAGACGTCACGCAGCGTTACACACACCGCACACAGAGACGGAGCCCGTCATTAAAGGAGCCATGGAGGAAGTGATCAGGGGACTGTGAAGCAGTGACAGCTGGGAGTGCGTCAGTGAGGTCTGTGTATGGTGTCAGTAATACACATCCTGTAGTTAGCATGCTAACCAGCTAGCCAGCTAGGTATAGTTTCTGATGTTTGGTTACATCACCATGTACCAGAGTCACATGCCAACCAATAACATCTCAGCATGCTCTCACTCCTCCCCCTCCACCACCCTGACCAATCAACAGCGAGAGCGGATCTGATGAGCTGTGACAGTTTACACTGTAACCCCGCGTTCACGCTAACGGGAGCGAGCTGGTTCCGTTCGGCCCGTCCGTGGCGGTGTGTGAGGGGTCACCTTAACTTCCTGTCGTACTTCACTCCAACTGTTACATCAGCTTTAACAATCAGCCAATCACATTCCAGGAAACGGGCGTGGGAATACCGTAGCTCTTCAGTGAATGGTGATGTTGGAGTCTGGCTCTGTCCGCTCCACTTTACACTCCCTGAGGAATAGACTGGGTCCAGCTCGCGGTTCCGTCTGGCCCAGAGGAGCCTGAGAATGAAGGTGTGTTCTGGTTCTGAGTCATGCAGACGGTGGGTGGTGTTGAGGAGTTTGGTAAACCAGGCCGGTCGTGCTCTGAGGTGGTCTGCTGTGGAGCGGTCATGTCCGAGGCCCGTGTGTCAGATGGCTGACACTGCTCAGAGGGCGGTGGAGCGGCTGCAGGGCGGCTGGAGGTCATCTCCTGCGTGTCGGGGTGATTCCACAGCGAGCTCATAAATTGGGTCGTATCTTTTCCAGATCCTTCTAATGCTAGCTCGGCGCCAGACTCAGCACACCAGAGACCCGCGGTAGAGGTTCAGCCCCGAAGAACAGGATCACCACATCCACAATCATAACCTTCACATTCATAAACATGTAATAACAGCCACATAAACATAACCAGCGATTCAGAGCGGGCTTGGAGAGAGACCCTCAGACCTTCTCCACACTACCATACACAGCGTCTCAGACATCAGGCAGCGTATTCAGAACCACCTCCTGTAGGAGCTTTCTGTGAGGGAGGGTTTAGAGGGGACGTCTGGTTACCTTCACCACCACTGTGTTCGCTCTGAAATCAGTTTTGTATTTTGTCTGAAATTAATTTTAAATACTGTAATTTATCCCTGTTCTAAAAACATTTTCTATTATCTGTTTTAAATTACGTTATTTGAACACGGGTGTTGCTTTCATGGTGAACGGACTGAACGCTCCAGTCATTAGGAACAACGCCCTTTACATAAACTCACTTTAAAAACAAAGGAGGTTTTTGTAGGTTTTTGTAAGTGTGAAATTTTAAAGATACAAAAATACAGCATTCAAATTTATGAGCCTGAATATCCTCACTTCAGCTAAACATTATGTCCTACATTATTATCATTATTATTAATATTACTATTATTATTAATATTGCAGTTATGTTTTTATTATTATTATTATTATTATTATTATTATTATTATTGACAGTTGCTCTTAACGACATACTAATACGACCAACTGAAATCTTTGTCCAAAGATCTGAATATTTTATCAAAAAAGGAAAAGCCTGCTGCACTCTTACAGTGATCAGGTCCGAACACACAGGACACGGCCAGGGCGCTCACAGAACACAGCCTTTCATCATTAACGTAAATAACTCGGCTCCATATGGAGATACGAGGCTTCATACAAAAACATTTAGGACACTCAGAACACGTAGAAGTGCACTGTTCACTTAACGCTAATTATTAGTGAGGTAAATTAGAGGTGGCTGTTAGTAGACCGGGAGGTGGAGAGTACGGGGAGATGTGGTTATGATTTTACTGATTAAAGATTACTATGGATTTCTGAATCTACTGGAACCGCACGCGTATGACCTGCAGACGGAGAACTGAGCCTGTACATCCTCCTGCCGTTACACAGAGCTACAGCACACTCAGTAAAACTAATAACTAATAAAGTAACCAGGTCATTAATAGTAATAGTAATAATAATAATAATAATAATAATAATAAATGATAACTATTAAAAATAATAATAATTAATGAAGACTATTTAGGCCCTCTGTATTATCTTACAGTCTCTGTATGAGGTTTCAGTAACAGTAATGTTTAAGGACACATAATCCTCTAAAGCCCAAATCAGACACTTTATTACTTTACCATATACATATATACTGTATATATATATATAATTAGTGTAGGAGAAATAGCATCTCCGAAGTGGTAACAAATCTCCTGTAATATTAATATGGAAATTAATAAACAGATATAAAGAGATTTAATTAGCAAATTCCCATTGGTCCGTTTATATTTATCATGAATTTAGATAATAACTGCTGATTATATAGACTAAACCTGATACTATACAACATCCCTATTTATTACATTTCATTAATTATGACTTGTATTAATATATAACTAACACAAATCAGTTATTAACAGTGTATAATAATAATACTTATTTTATTATTTATATATTATATATAGTTATTTCCCTGTAATGAAAGTTTAATAAGTCTTTAATACTTCATAATTAATACTGTGGTGTAAAGTTTTAGCTAATTTATAAAGGTGTGTATAATTAATGATGACCCAGCTGCGTTTTAGAATGTGGAACTCTGTAACTGCATGAGCTCTAAAATAATAAAGTCATATACATAATGAACTTGACATTTATCTAGAACCTATAGAAATAAAACATTCAACAGAAACTGAATATTCAGATCTTAAATATTCCCGAGAATTAAAGTCTGATCTACTTAAACCCTAAACTTTAATACAGATATTAATAACCTAAATATGCACATCATCTCTCATGGTGTACTCTTATAAATCTATAACCTGAGACCGACCTGCCCCTGCGTTTACACCGCTGGGTTTACATCACTCTCTAACATTTACAATTAAATAAATTAAATTTACATTTTTAATTAAATAACATTTTAAATGCTCCGTAAAAAGGACTCTTATTATCTAAAGTGTATTGTCTTGTAGGAGATTAAATTTTAGCTAAAAATGAATTAAATTAAAATGTTTTTATAATGTACCCAAACACAGCCTGAGTTTGAGCTTGTGGGCGGAGTCTTACTTTAGCTGGATCCCCACATCTTACAGATCCTCCGGCTGAGGCAGCACTGTGTGGAACGATAAGAACCGCCAGTGCTGGAACTCTCTGAACTCTAATGTGTGTTGATTGTATCCGTGTGTAGCTGGTCATGTACAGGCTAGCACTGTAGAGTTCTCCTCCAAACGACTGAAGCACCCTGTAACGTGTTGGTTCCGTCGTGTATGGAACGTTCACTCATTAGTTTAAATAAAATGAACATCATCCACAGGGTCAAAGTTCAACACCGACCTCCAACTCCGACCTCCGACCAGTTTAGTAAAGTCTGTGCCTTAACACACAGAGCTTAACACATAGAGCTTAACGCATAGAGCTTAACACACAGGGAATAACCCGGGGCTAAACTCAGCCACGCCGAGCAGTGAAGTGGGTGAACCGAGTTAACTAACCCACGTGTTCCTGAAAAAGGAGAGCTCCGGGTTCTCCGGTGAAGTTAGCGCTGTGCTCCGGCTGGTTACTGTATAACCAGGCTGGGATTTACAGGGTCCGTACTCCGTAGGTCCACTCTACAGACCAGCAGGTTCAGCCTGCACTCTCCCTCAGCCTGCCCCGTGTCATTAACCATCCTCCTAACCATGAGGGATTGCTTCCCGAACCATTCCCACTACGGAAGCTGTGGCATGGTAATATTTCAGAGGGCGAGCGTGCGAGGGGCCCGCCTTCACAATCCCTCTTTCACGTTTACGAGGCTGGGGTTACGTCCCACCATGCTGTACACGGAGTGACCCCTAAGAGCCCGGCGACCTCGCTCTCACTGAGGCCGGGGGCGTCTCCGAGTCAGGTGACTGAGTGACCCCCGGCTCACGCTGCTGGACAAACTAAATGCATTCTATTTAAACAGCGCCACGCCGAGCTTTTCCAGGGAAGCCCGCTTGGCCTGAATGTGTCATTGTCCAGGCGGGCCGTGGCGCTGGAGATTCGGGCCGGTCAACATCTCACAACAAGCGCACTGTTCCAGCCCGGGGGCCTCGCTCTCCACTCCAGAGTGCGAGGGCCGTCCAGGGGGCGAAAAAGGGCATAATTGCCCCCTGTGACCGCGCGTCTGGAGGGGGCCGCGCAGGGGCTTGACCCCTGGTGCCGTGTCGGGTGATGGATGGTGGGTAATTATGGGTAAATAGGGGCGCCTCTGCACCGGAGAACACTATTTCAGCTGTAAGCAGAGAGGAAGCGAGGAAGGTGGGGAAAAACAGCAGGCGTCTCTCTTCCTCAGGCTTGGCCGGCAGAAACGGAGGGATGGAGGGATGGAGGGATGGTGTCGGTCCACCGGGACGCCAGGATGATTCATCCTGAGGAAGCAGCACTGAGGTCTAGGACTGTGCAGGGCTTGCTAGGAAGGGAATGCCATAGCAGCCTTCAACTGCAGCCAGAGGAAAAACACGTAGCGTCCTCTGTAGGATGGAGAATGATCAACTCCACCTGCAGACCATGTGCGTTATCCTTCCATAGAAGCTCATATACACAGACGAGTGACGGAGGAAAAGCCTGAACCAACAAACAGACAAACATGATGTCCTCATTTGTGGCGTATGGCTTCACCTGATACCAGCCTCTGCTCTGCCATCGTCGCGTGTGGTTTAGTTTAATGGTGGACGTATCTGCTCTGACTCAGCTGTGTTTAATATGTACTGGAGGACTGTTACAGTGATCCGCTCTGTGGTTAGAGGACCGTTACAGTGATCCGCTCTGCGATTAGAGGACCGTTACAGTGATCTGCTCTGCGGTTAGAGGACCGTTACACTGATCTGCTCTGCGGTTAGAGGACCGTTACAGTGATCCGCTCTGCGGTTAGAGGACCGTTACAGTGATCCACTCTGCGGTTAGAGGACCGTTACAGTGATCCGCTCTGCGGTTAGAGGACCGTTACAGTGATCCGCTCTGCGGTTAGAGGACCGCTACAGTGATCCGCTCTGTGGTTTAGAGGACCGTTACAGTGATCCACTCTGCGGTTAGAGGACCGCATTAGAAATAAGCCGGACTAAGAGGTTAATATTTATTCTGACCCGGGCCGCCCAAAGCTCCACGCCGGACTGTGTGATGTAGTTTGGAGCGCAGTGTGCTGCTTCTATGATAGTATGAGGCCTTCGTCCAGAGACGAGCCTTTAGGGTTAATAGGCTTCAGAGAAAAAGAGAAATGCAGATAAATCAGGTCCAATCACGCCGACAGACTTCAGAGGGTCTGAAGACGGAGCGGGCGTGTTTGGGATGATTGGTCCTGGTGTGCTGGAGCGTCAGGAGCCTTGATCAAGCGCAGTCCTTTGTTTAAGTAAGGCAGAAGTTTATTTAGGCTTTCGGCAGACCTGCGGTCGCGCCTCCCCCATCCTCGCAGCTCCTCTCTCCTTTATCTTCGGTATAGCGAAGCGTTTGATGGAGGCATGACTGGGAGCGTTTGTGGGGAGAGCGGTTTGCATTCACGCCCCTTCTTCACCTCCTTTCTCTCCTCGTCCCGTTTCCCTTTCTTTACGAGAACCTGCCGCCTTCGCTCCTTTCTTGTTTCATTTCCTCTCTGTGCTTCTGGAATCGACTTTTATTATCCTAACACCAATTCTAAGAAGCAGATTTCAGCGACAGTCAAACACATCAAAGGAGACTAACCGAAGTGAACCGAATAGCTCTGCTGTTAATTCCAGCCTGTTTGTTTGCTCTCCAAAGCCGAGCTTTCACAGTTCCAGGTCCGTTCTGAAAAATCATCAGCTCCTCTCACTCGCAGCAGCCGAGAGTGTTGGTAGGTAATAACTCAGCTGACCGATCGCGTCATTCAGGAAGCCAGTCAGCTTTACTGTGTCACTAATAAGCCTATGAAATTGACACTTCACGGCAAATTTCAGCAGCGCCGTGTGAAGCCGTCTGAACTTGGAGGGACTTGAGAAAGCAGACTGCGTGCTTAGAGACAGGAGTTGGGCTGTTATGACGTGTGGAAAGTGGAGGTGGTGGTGCAGGACTGAAAGGGTGCGCGTGTGTACACGGGTGCTCCAGTCACAGGGACGCATATTTTACCCGCTCCGTAATCCTCTGGCGGAAGGTCCAAACTCCAGGAATACATTAGCCTGAACAAACCGCCATTGAGGCTCGGGCTGGTGGAGCTGGTGGAGCTGGAAGGAGGCACCAAACAGAGCATGGAGTGTGTGGAGGCCTTCAAAGAGAAGATGCTGTGTGTTTGTGTGAGGGTAGGGGAGTGTGTGTGGTTTCCCCCACTGTGTCACTGAGTGGTCCAAAAACAACTCTGTTCCAGGTGAGACAGTAACCTACACAACAGGCCCGACTGTGGATTAGACACATAGAGGAGTGAGGGTCAGTACAGCTGTGGATTAGACACAGAGAGGAGTGAGGGTCAGTACGGCTGTGGATTAGACACGGAGAGGAGTGAGGGTCAGTATGACTGTGGATTAGACACACAGAGGAGTGAGGGTCAGTATGACTGTGGATTAGACACAGAGAGGAGTGAGGGTCAGTATGACTGTGGATTAGACACGGAGAGGAGTGAGGGTCAGTACGACTGTGGATTAGACACATAGAGGAGTGAGGGTCAGTACAGCTGTGGATTAGACACAGAGAGGAGTGAGGGTCAGTACGGCTGTGGATTAGACACGGAGAGGAGTGAGGGTCAGTATGACTGTGGATTAGACACACAGAGGAGTGAGGGTCAGTATGACTGTGGATTAGACACAGAGAGGAGTGAGGGTCAGTATGACTGTGGATTAGACACGGAGAGGAGTGAGGGTCAGTACGACTGTGGATTAGACACATAGAGGAGTGAGGGTCAGTACGACTGTGGATTAGACACAGAGAGGAGTGAGGGTCAGTACGACTGTGGATTAGACACAGAGAGGAGTGAGGGTCAGTACGACTGTGGATTAGACACAGAGAGGAGCGAGGGTCAGTACGACTGTGGATTAGACGCAGAGAGGAGCGAGGGTCAGTACGACTGTGGATTAGACACAGAGAGGAGCGAGGGTCAGTACGACTGTGGATTAGACACAGAGAGGAGCGAGGGTCAGTACGACTGTGGATTAGACACAGAGAGGAGCGAGGGTCAGTACGACTGTGGATTAGACACAGAGAGGAGCGAGGGTCAGTACGACTGTGGATTAGACACAGAGAGGAGTGAGGGTCAGTATGACTGTGGATTAGACACAGAGGAGCGAGGGTCAGTACGACTGTGGATTAGACACAGAGAGGAGTGAGGGCGGGAACGACTGTGGATCAGACACAGAGAGGACTGAGGGTCAGTACGACTGTGGATTAGACACGGAGAGGAGTGAGGGTCAGTACGGCTGTGGATTAGACACAGAGAGGAGTGAGGGTCAGTATGACTGTGGATTAGACACAGAGAGGAGTGAGGGTCAGTACGACTGTGGATTAGACACAGAGGAGTGAGGGTCAGTACGACTGTGGATTAGACACAGAGAGGAGTGAGGGTCAGTACGACTGTGGATTAGACACAGAGAGGAGTGAGGGTCAGTATGACTGTGGATTAGACACAGAGGAGTGAGGGTCAGTACGACTGTGGATTAGACACAGAGAGGAGTGAGGGTCAGTACGACTGTGGATTAGACACAGAGAGGAGTGAGGGTCAGTACGACTGTGGATTAGACACGGAGAGGAGTGAGGGTCAGTACGACTGTGGATTAGACACAGAGAGGAGTGAGGGTCAGTATGACTGTGGATTAGACACAGAGGAGTGAGGGTCAGTACGACTGTGGATTAGACACAGAGAGGAGTGAGGGTCAGTACGACTGTGGATTAGACACAGAGAGGAGTGAGGGTCAGTACGACTGTGGATTAGACACAGAGAGGAGTGAGGGTCAGTACGACAGTGGATTAGACACGGAGAGGAGTGAGGGTCAGTGATATGTGTCCTGATTTCCGCACACCGAGATCAGACAGTGAGGTGGACGTCTGCACAGCGAAGGTCATTTATACCGTACCTTCTATCAGCAGCTCCTGGCCATGGCTCCCCAGCAGAGTGCGACTCAGGAAGGGAGCAAAGTCCACAAAGATCTCCCTCAGTAACGGAGCAACCTTCTCCAGAGCACGCTCCAGCTTAGTGGTAATACTGAGAGAGAGAGGGAGGGAGGGAGGGAGGGAGAGAGGGAGAGAGAGAGGGAGGGAGGGATAGACATTACTACAATATTAAAGCCAAGCAAAATAGTTGCAGCATTGTCTCCTACAGAGCTCCTCCTGTCTTCCTCCACCTTAAATACCCAGTACAGAGCTCTTCCTGTCTTCCTCCACCTTAAATACCAAGTACAGAGCTCCTCCTGTCTTCCTCCACCTTAAATACCCAGTACAGAGCTCCTTCTGTCTTCCTCCACCTTAAATACCCAGTACAGAGCTCCTCCTGTCTGTCTCCACCTTAAAAACCCAGTACAGAGCTCCTCCTGTCTTCCTCCACCTTAAATACCAAGTACAGAGCTCCTCCTGTCTTCCTCCACCTTAAATACCCAGTACAGAGCTCCTCCTGTCTTCCTCCACCTTAAATACCCAGTACAGAGCTCCTCCTGTCTTCCTCCACCTTAAATACCAAGTACAGAGCTCCTCCAGTCTTCAATCACCTTAAATACCCAGTACAGAGCTCCTCCAGTCTTCCTCCACCTTAAATACCAAGTACAGAGCTCCTCCTGTTTTCCTCCACCTTAAATACCCAGTACAGAGCTCCTCCTGTCTTTCTCCACCTTAAATACCAAGTACAGAGCTCCTCCTGTCCTCCTCCACCTTAAATACCCAGTACACATTAGTACTAGTCCCACGTGTCCACAGAAACAACTCAAACCCCTACAGATTTCTACACACCTAATAAACGTGCTAACAAACTTTAACACAAAACACACCACCGGTTCTACACCGGTTCTACACCAGTTCTACACTGGTTCTACACCAGTTCTACACCGGTTCTACACCAGTTCTACAGCGGTTCTACACTGGTTCTACACCGGTTCTACACCAGTTCTACACCGGTTCTACAGCGGTTCTACACTGGTTCTACAGCGGTTCAATAAAGGTGATACGCTGTACTACATCAAATCCTGCACATGTATATGTACATATGTATATAGACATACTCTATATTACCACTGGTAGTCTTGTCTGTGTTCACACGCACATGGACCTGAGCTACATCCCAGTCTTTATCCATAGGGTGTAATATGATGCTCCACCCTTTACAGCTACAACAGCTCCAACTCTTCTGGGAATTCTTTCCACAAGGGTTAGGAACGTGGTTATGGGACGAGAAGGCCTGGCTCTCAGTCTCCGCTCTAATCCATCCCAAAGGTGTTCTATCGGGTGGAGGTCAGTCCAGTTCCTCCACCCCAGACTCGCTCCTCCATGTCTCTATGGAGCTTGCTCTGTGCACTGGTGTGCGGTAGGAAGGGGCCGTCCCCAAAGTTGGGAGGATGGAATGGTCCAGAGTCTCTTGGTCTGCTGAAGCATTAAGAGTTCCTCCCACTGGAACTAAGGGGCGGAGCCTATCTCCTGAACCCCACCCCCACACCATAATCCCCCCTCCACCAAACTCTACACTCGGCACAGTGCAGTCAGACCAGCACCGTTGTCTGGAAAGTACTGGAACACCCGAATCAGTGACCCGGATGGATGAGTGAATACTTCACTGTAGTGTACACACGGATATATATACACAGCTGGTGGTGTTATAGACTCTACAGTGGTACACTGAACAGCTCCACCTGCTGAGAGTCTGACCCAGTCCATATCCTGCTACACCACATCTACTCCTGATGTACACAGTATGGTACTCCTCCATATCTCCACCTCTAATATATATTTAGTGGTGTAAAAACTTTGATCTCTTTTTCTGCACAGTGTAAAAGCTCTAGCTCTCCTTTCAGGTTAGTGAATATTCATGATGGACCGACCAATAGAATCGCTCCATTTCCCCGGGGGAGAGTGGTCGTATGTGGAGAGGGGTCAGGTCTAGTCTTGGACTGAACCGCAGTGGCAGTGGTGGTTCACCATCGCCACCATATAGTGGAGTTCAGCTCCCTGCTGCACAGTCTACACAGGTCACCGCGAGGAATTCCAGGTCTAGGGTTAAAGGGGATCCGGACCGAGCGCATATACGGCCTAACACGGAGTACGTGTCCAGAACCCCTAACACGGGGTATGTGTCCAGAACCCCTAACACAGAGTACATATCCAGAACCCCTAACACAGAGTACATATCCACAACCCCTAACACAGAGTACATATCCAGAACCCCTAACACAGAGTACATATCCAGAACCCCTAACACGGAGTACATATCCAGAACCCCTAACACGGAGTACATATCCAGAACCCCTAACAGAGTACATATCTAGAACCCCTAACACAGAGTACATATCCAGAACCCCTAACACAGAGTACATATCCAGAACCCCTAACACGGAGTACATATCCAGAACCCCTAACAGAGTACATATCTAGAACCCCTAACACAGAGTACATATCCACAACCCCTAACACAGAGTACATATCCAGAACCCCTAACACAGAGTACATATCTAGAACCCCTAACACAGAGTACATATCCACAACCCCTAACACAGAGTACATATCCAGAACCCCTAACACAGAGTACGTGTCCAGAACCCCTAACACGGAGTACGTGTCCAGAACCTTTAACACGGAGTACGTGTCCAGAACCCCTAACACAGAGTACGTGTCCAGAACCCCTAACACGGTGTACGTGTCCAGAACCCCTAACACGGTGTACGTGTCCAGAACCCCTCAAACATACCGCACACACAGAGACGCCCAGTCTATCATTAATAATACATCCATCCCTTTACTCTCTCTACCTCTACCTCACCCTCTCTACACCTTTCTCTCTCTCTTTCGCCTCTCTCTGTGTTTACCTCTTCTTCTCTACACCCTTCTTTCTCTGCCTCTCCTCTCTCCCTCTCTCCATCCCTCTCTCTCTCCCTCTGTGGGACTGTAACCATATGACATCATCACCGTGTGCCAGTGAATGCTGCTGGGCATGTACCCAGTTTTAGGACAGTCCTATCAGTCAGGGTTCCTGGGCACCCAGATCTGACCATCATGACCGTGACGCGTCAGTGGGGTCCATACGGTACCGGTAAGAGTAGTCACCAGTTCAGTCCCACACTGAGAGCCGTACTGGTGTTGCTCCTGGCGTTGACCCGGCCCGGACAGCTCCTCAGTTTGTGCTGTGTTTGTGCTTTTAGGCGACCGGGAGCGTGGAGATCCGGTTAAACGCTGAGCCTGCCGGTGAGCCTGCCGGTGATCCTGCTGAAGCGGGAGCTGCCACTGATGTAGAGCGAGCGTCTGAGCCGCGGGTTAGGCAGCAGAGCCTCGGCAGCCAGACACTTTCATCATTGACTTCACACTCGCAGTAAGTGCTGTCGGTTACTGCTGCCATGGCAACTGATTTGCGATTCGTAGTGCGGGAGAGGAGGAGAGGAGTGTGTGTGAAGTGGAGAGACCCCCAGAGAGAGAAGAGTGACACACACACACACAGAAGCTCACACTTTCTCCGCAGTCACAGTGGCTGGGCTCTGTGATTCCTGTCACAAAGTGTTAGATGAGGAGAGTGGACGGTTCTGAGGTCAGAACGCACCCCCCCCCCCGGTCCCCCCCCCCACACGTAGGCTCCCTCCTATTCTTCTACATTAGCGCCTGCACTGCCTCGCCTGACAGTTTACACACACGGCTCCCCGGGTGACGCGGAAGGTGCCCAGTGTCTTGTTTGCTGCAACCTTCACAACAATGACAAAAGCAAACCACATGATCTTTCACCTCAGCTGGAGACAAAGGACAGAGCCCGGGAGCGCCGCGAACCGCCGGGGCTGAGCGCCGACCCCCTCTGGTGGCAGGGCTCTGCTGCAGCCGACACAGGCCTGACTTATTACTGCACATACACACATACAGCCTCGTCTGATTAGGAGTTAGACAGCCTCGTCTGATTATGGGTTAAACAGCATTGTCTGATTGAGTTAGACAGCCTAGTCTGATTATGAGTCAAACAGCATCGTCTGATTATGAGTTAGACAGCCTCGTCTGATTATGAGTTAGACAGCCTCGTCTGATTATGAGTTAGACAGCATTGTCTGATTACGAGTTAGACAGCCTCGTCTGATTATGAGTTAGACAGCCTCGTCTGATTATGAGTTAGACAGCCTCGTCTGATTATGAGTTAGACAGCCTCGTCTGATTATGAGTTAAACAGCATCGTCTGATTACGAGTTAAACAGCATCGTCTGATTACGAGTTAAACAGCATCGTCTGATTACGAGTTAGACAGCCTCGTCTGATTGAGTTAGACAGCCTCGTCTGATTATGAGTTAGACAGCCTCGTCGGATTAAGAGTTAGACAGCCTAATTTGATTAAGAGTTAGACAGCCTCATTTGATTAAGAGTTAGACAGCCTCATTTGATTAAGAGTTAGACAGCCTCGTCTGATTAAGAGTTAGACAGCCTCGTCTGATTATGAGTTAAACAGCATCATCTGATTATGAGTTAAACAGCATCATCTGATTAAGAGTTAGACAGCCTCGTCTGATTACGAGTTAGACAGCCTTGTCTGATTATGAGTTAGACAGCCTCATCTGATTAAGAGTTAGACAGCCTCATCTGATTAAGAGTTAGACAGCCTCGTCTGATTAAGAGTTAGACAGCCTCGTCTGATTAAGAGTTAGACAGCCTCGTCTGATTAAGAGTTAGACAGCCTCGTCTGATTATGAGTTAGACATTCCAAATGTTGGGACCCATGAATAAACACCGGGTCTAAAACTCCCAGCTAATCAGGTAACTCAGTAACAGGTCAGTAAGATGACTGGGTATACAGATTCTCCCAGAGAGGCGGAGTTTATCAGAGGTAAAGAGGGGTCGGGGCCAGCACTCTGTAAAACTTCCAATTTCTTGGCCCGATTTCGTATTACACAGAACCAAAAGGTTCTATACAGAACCAAGTACGACGTACTATGAATGCTATTGACTTCATTAGTACATAACTGGAATATATCAGTACATAACTGGAATATATCAGTATATAACTGGAATATGTGAGTATATAACTGGAATATATCAGTATATAACTGGAATATATCAGTATATAACTGGAATATGTGAGTATATAACTGGAATATATCAGTATATAACTGGAATATATCGGTATATAACTGGAATATGTGAGTATATAACTGGAATATGTGAGTATATAACTGGAATATATCGGTATATAACTGGAATATATCGGTATATAACTGGAATATGTGAGTATATAACTGGAATATGTGAGTATATAACTGGAGTATGTGAGTATATAACTGGAGTATGTGAGTATATAACTGGAGTATGTGAGTATATAACTGGAGTATGTGAGTATATAACGAGTATATCGGTATATAACTGGAGTATGTGAGTATATATAACTGGAATATGTGAGTATATAACTGGAATATGTTAGTATATAACTGGAATATGCCAGTATATAACTGGAATATATCGGTATATAACTGGAATATGTCAGTATATAACTGGAATATGTGAGTATATAACTGGAATATATCGGTATATAACGAATATATCGATATATAACTGAAATATGTGAGTATATAACTGGAGTATGTGAGTATATTATACTGTAACACTGTAATAATGCTGAACACACACTTTATTAAGCCCTTGTGGGGTAATTATGAAGCACGAGCCCCATCTATATTCTTATAACGGCAGCACTTGGTCCCTTTAGGTTCTAGATAGAATCAGGTGAGTTTATACGCAGTACCTGCTCTGTGGTGGTCCTGAGGGGGTCCTGTGGGGGTCCTGACCATTAAAGAACAGGGTAATACAGTACACAGAGAAACAGATGGACTACAGTCTGGACCTGCACACCTACAGAGTGTCCTGTATGGTCAGTGGAGCTGTCCAGATGGCAGACCGCTGCTGGTGAATTGAGACCTGGCATGCTCACCTCATGTTCTCCATGGTGTCCTCGGGCATTGGTCCTACAGTCTGCACAGCAGGCAGGTTCTTACTGGTGGCTCCATTCACAAAGCTAGAGGACGATGAGCAGGAGGAGGTGGGAGGGTCTGCGGCTCCTGTGAGACAGAGAGAGGGACAAGGGCAGAGGCGTGACCACCATGCAGGACGCCAGCGTGGTGAGACCTGGGGTTCAGACTCTAAGGTTCACACAGCAGGGGCCAGTGGCGCTGATCCAGTTTTCACACCAGATCTCATTTACCCATTTGGCTATTCCCACTATCTGACCTGCGTAGTCTGATCTAACCTGCGTAGTCTGATCTGACCTGCGTAGTCTGATCTGACCTGCAAAGTCTGATCTGACCTGCATAATCTGATCTGACCTGCGTAGTCTGATCTGACCTGTGTAGTCTGATCTGACCTGCGTAGTCTGATCTGACCTGCGTAGTCTGATCTGACCTGCATAATCTGATCTGACCTGCGTAGTCTGATCTGACCTGCGTAGTCTGATCTGACCTGCGTAGTCTGATCTGACCTGCATAATCTGATCTGACCTGCGTAGTCTGATCTGACCTGCGTAGTCTGATCTGACCTGTGTAGTCTGAGCTCCTAAACTCCCCACATGCGTTAGGGAACACTGCTCGTCCACATGCCTCGCTCAGCCCAGGGTAGACAGTCTTCCAGAGCTTCGTCTCCTCCAGCCTCACAGGAAGCCATCAGGAAGTTCTAATGACTGACAGCTGAGCTCATCACCCAGGACACATTCCAGCTCCCTGTATAACAATGCCATGTCATTCAGCCACGCCCACTTCTTTGGGCGGCATCCTTGGTGTATTTAAACTTAAGATTTTCCTTGACCCTATTTTATATTCTATTTTAGATACCAAACACAGGAGCAAACAGAGATCACTGTTAATAATGTATAAAGTCTTAATTACGTGTTTATAACGCTTTATTACAGCCGATTATGCAATTATTACTATTAATCTCAAACAAAAAACAATTATATACTAATACATAGGAAATACATCATACGTGTATATATATATATATATATGTGACCGTGAGGTAGTGTTGGGTGTGAACTCTGAATTGATACCATGACTGTACGTGGATCAAATATTTTATGATTCATAGATGTTAAAATTTAAGACCAAATTTGTTGAGCAGCATTTATAATTTACCTGTTAAAAATGAACACTAATAACACAATCAAACTTAATAGTGAATTATATGTGTGATTGTGTTACATACAGTAAAGAGTACATACAGAGTAATACAATAATAACATATTTATTACATATAATATTTTATGTATATTATATACAACAAAGTAATAATATCTATATAATTAATAATATAATATAACATAATATAATATAATATAATATATTATCATATAATATGATATAATATAATAGCATAATCTATATAATACAATATCATACAATTTGAGAATTTATTCACGGTGTATTATAGAATATAATAATAATAATAATAACAATAATAAATACAACAAAACGAACTACTCAATAAAACAAAGCAGCTACCACTGATGGAGCACGTGCACGTGTGCGGCTCAGCCCAACACAAAGAAAACAAAGCACTTTAAAACCAAACGAGCTTCCGAGTTTCAGGCCATCACGCTGTCAGCAAACCCCCTGATGTCACTCTGTCCAATTATGACACACTTCCAGCAGGAAACAGCACGAGTACATCAGGAGCCGCTATCAGGCAGCAATCAGCCTCCTCCCCAGCAGAGATCTGATCACTGTCTACACGCTCCTCATTTCTGCTCCTGTCAAAGCCTCGTCTCGCTGGCGTCTCCTTTAGCTCCCAACGTGTGATAGATATATCATAGGGATGGACTGTCATCGCGTGAAAGCGCGAGGCGTCGCGAGACAGCAGAGGACGGGAACTCTATTACACAGCCGTCACTCGACTTGGCAGGGACTAGCATCCCTCGGAGAACAGAAACAAGCAGCAGAGGTGAGGCTGGGAGAGGAAGGCGGGATCCGGCCAAATCTGAAAACAATCCCACCCCCTTCCCCAGCGCCCTTTCCTCGGAGCGCAGGGAGCCAGCTCCATGTCAGGAATGAACTTAACATCGGCTGCCATCTTCTTTCACGCATTTAGCCTCCTGCAACTGACGCTAGCGAGCGCCACTGACAAGCCTCTGATGGCTTCCTCAGCGCTCCAGCACAAAGCGGAATCCTCCCTGCACGATGCTCCGTACGAGTGCTCGGCAATGTCAGCGCTAAGTGAGGAATGAGCCGGCTCGGTGAAGGGTTAACAGCCCCTCGCTGCCTGCCCAAGGCAGAGTTACGGCAGGATTAGCCGTTAGCATAACCGATGTCTCTCTGCTATTGTTACTGGACACAAAACTCCACACTGGCTGGATTACACATGGATATAAGAGCCTAACAGCCCTGAAATGACACACGCACACCACCGGAATGCTAATCCAGGCCCCGGAGCACTCCCTTTCCAGCAGGCTCTGGCTGTGGATGAGCTGGCTGGGACAGTGAAGAGAGACCTCTAGTGGACACTTCTAGAACTTCCTGAAGAGGGAAATCTAATTTCCCGAGCCCGGGCGCTTTTAATTAGGGTATTCTAGGAATGACTTCAAAGGAGAGATATTCAGAGCTAATTCACTTAAGCAGCGCTGCTTCATTCTAACGGGGTGCTAATTACCAGCACAGAGGGCCACTGTGGCGGGGACGTCTGCCGTGGAGAGGAGAGGCGCTCACGGTAGAGAGGGAAAGAGGAGAGTGGCCCCCGAAGGGGCCCGTGTTTACCTGTGGTGTTGATCATGCTCTTAGGCGTAGCAGAAGCAGCAGCGAAGATGTTAGGGGTGCTGCCGGAGGCCGGGGCGGTGGAGGAACCAGAGCTGACCACGGTGTTGACTGCCATGCCGCCTGCAGGAGGCTTCTTGGCCTGTACGACCACACTCCTGCACGAGGGGGGGTGGGGGGGTGAGGGGGGGTGGGGGGGTGGGGGGGGTGGTAGAACAACACCAAACCTCGAGACAATTAATCATCACTGATACTCCGGGTCACGTGTTCATCAACACAGGAGTAAATACAAGAGCTGGAACTCCCCGAGACCAGACCGTTCTAATGCTGAGCCCATCCTGACATATCACTGACTCAGTTTCAGATAAATCCAACATTTAAAACGTCAGTTTCCAGAAAAAAGTGACATTTAAAGAATTTAAACACCGTCCAACACTTTCACCAGTTTAACAAGAGCAACCATCAGCACAGGACATACACGCTTACACACGACATACTCGGGGTGGGAAGTACACAGTGTAGTGTGTGAAGTACATACTATAAGGGGTGACGTACATGCCGTAGGGTATGAAGTACATAAGGTAGGGTGTGAGGTATATACTATAGGGTGTGAAGTACATGCCTTAGGTTGTGAAGTACACACTATAGGGTGTGAAGTACGTACTGTAGAGTGTGAAGTATATACTATAGGGCGTGACGTGCATGCCATAGGGTGTGAAGTACATACTGTAGTGTGAAGTACATACTGTAGGGTGTGAAATACACACTATAGGGTGTGAAGTACGTACTGTAGTGTGTGAAGTATATACTATAGGGCGTGACGTGCATGCCATAGGGTGTGAAGTACATACTGTAGTGTGAAGTACATACTATAGGGCTTGAGGTACGTACTGTAGGGCATGAAGCACATGCTATAGGACGTGACGTACATGCCGTAGGGTGTGAAGTACATACTGTAGGGTGTGAAGTACATGCTGTAGGGTGTGAAGTACATACTGTAGTGTGAAGTACATGCTGTAGGGTGTGAAGTACATACTGTAGGGTGTGAAGTACATACTACACACCCTATAGGACCCTATATTACTGCGTACTTGTACTGTATGTATGGCTGACACCAGCCATCTTCTCTACTGCACTATCTATATGGCTGATATCAGTCGTTATCTTATTTTGCACAGCAAATGGTGTACCACTACCTCCATTATACAGACACTAAGGACTCTATTTTTACACTTTCATACTTTATAGTGTATCTGTGTCTCTACCTGTATCCCTCTGTCTTGTGCTTCTCGTGTTACCTCTGTGTACATCTGCTACTGGATGCCTTGAATTTCCCTCTGGGATCAATAAAGTACCTATCTATATATCTATCTATCTATCTATCTATCTATCTATCTACAGGGCGTGACGTACATGCCGTAGGGTATGAAGTACATACTATGGGGTGCAGTATAATAATAGACCACACAGTGTCTGATCTGAGACACAGCGCCCCCTGCTGGAGTACTGACTGTACTCTGGGGAGCCAGTTTTAATGCCATGGCTATTTATATGAGGTGTTCAGGTTTCCAAACAAAGCGGCCCGACTCGGAAAGAGAGGCAGGTCAGGTGATTTCCCATGATGGTGCCCAGACCCGCAGGAGCAGGAGCAGGCCTAAAGAAGAGTAAACATCCTGACCACATGTGTGGAAGTGTGTGGGGAGATGCTCGGCTGCTTCCCCCTAATCCACACCGAGCGGCTGCTGCGGGCAGAGGCCTTAAACAAAACGTCAGCCTCAGAACCCCGCCATCA
>JAMWET010000984.1:42500-52500 GCA_024036415.1 Prochilodus magdalenae
ACGCTGATCTGAATTCGCCCTGATCACAGCCCCATCTGCGGCCGCTGCTCCCAGGGTATTGAGGACTAATTGAAAAATCCACCTTTAGGAAAGTTCCAGAAAGACCCCCCCTCGTCGCCGGCCCCGCCGGCCCCCCGGCCCTCTCGGCCTCTTTTCTCTCCCTCTCGTTTTTGAGGTTGTCACTCCCGATCTATTGTGTTTCTGACAGACAATCGAAGCGGCCCGTCTGAAGCTGGCAGCTCATTTCGGTGGCAGGTGGCAAACAATTAGACACAGCAATTTGTGGCGCGGCGGATGACATTAAAGCGCGCGGGGCTGAGTGGTACATCGCGGCTCCGGCCGACAGCCCGTGTGAAAGCATTTCAAAAATAATACACTTTGCCGGAGCGACTCATTTCAGCCTGTCAGGCCCGATTAGGGAGCTGAGGGCTGAGGGAGACAGCAGAGGGAGAGCAGACCCCCTCCGTTTAATCTGCCATCAACGCCCTGGAGACCCTCGCTAACCCCCCCGTTCATACCGCACGCAAATACGCCGCACCACCGTCGTTCAGCAGACGCACCTCATCTGTGACCCGCAGGCGCTCGCCAGGGTTATTACCAGCGCGGGTTCGCCGTCTCCGGCCCGTCTGAATTCTGCATGATGCCCACCCGTCTACCGCACCACCCTCGTCCGGAGCCACTTACGGTGCCCTCGAGTTATACACTGTAGGACTGAACACTCAGATTTCTACACCTCAGAGCTATATACACCACTTCTCCTGGAACGTTATTAACACCGCAAATTAATAAATGTTCAGAGCACACTGGGAAACAGGCAGAAACGTCCTGAAGGCCGTCAGTCCATCCGGGGTTTCTCAGGAGGGGACTTTTATAAGAACACACGTCTCTAGTTTTAAATTTATTTTACTTTTTTAATTCCTTTGAGGTTTACTGTGTTCAGTTCCTCTGATAATCCCACATATATAAAGAAATCTCGCTTAAAAAGAAAAGGAGTAAATCTCGAACCTGAACACTACCTGCACTGAACACCACCACTTATACAGCTACTGTCTACCACCAGACTTACTGCACACCTGGCTACCTCAACACCCCGTACTCCCCTACGTGTACAGCTACACTAGGCTGTTCTCTCCGAGTGTTCCCTGATGTACGTATGTGCGTACGCTGATGTCCTTCCTCTGATAGTCCGGTTATGTTTGATCACCGCCCTGGAGACGGAGCTTTACTGTCCACCCTGAGGAAGACAGAGCTGAACTAAACTGGATTAGGAAGATTAGACACGGACTGGGTCCGAGGAAAGAGACAGCTTTGTGCAGTGGGGATCACATCGGGCACATCGGGTGACACGGAGACCCGCGGCAGTGTCTCCACTTCACGCCGGAGCTATAGGAAAGCTCTTCACTCCCAGCCGGGATCTCAGCCGAGTCGGAGTCGGAGATGGGTGGATAAGGTCTGATCTTATGTTCCCAGTGAATCAGACAGTGAGACGAGTGAACGTAGCGTGAAGATGTTCATCTCCTCGATCAGAAGCTGAAGCTCCGAGTTGACTGAGGTCATTCTGAGCTGCAGTTGGAGATTCTGATCTCTACAGCGCATGTGAAGATGTTCTACATCTGCTCCGTCGTCCTGGCCAATAGCAGAGCCGGCTGTGATCGGTCAGTGGAGGATGAGCTGCCAGCTCTACACACCCTCGAATTCATTTACCGCCGTCCGAATGAGCTGCATGGGGAAAGTCCCACTGGGTGGGTAACCGGCTGTACCGGTATAGCAGAGCACTAGCCTGGGCAGGGGACTGAACCCAGTCTGCTGAGTGGAGGTACTCCAGCTGTTGGGTGGTGTTCCAAACGCACTAGTGTTCCCAATTCTAACATCTGACTGGAATGGACCGGAGTGGACACGGCCCCGCTTACAGGAAACCGAAAGGTGTTTGGTTGATCGGTTCCTGGGAACGCTCTCCAGTTCAACTCTGGAGGTCCAAATCAGCAGACCCGCTCTCAGAGCCAGAGCCAGTATAAATGAAGACAGAGTGGTCCGCTTGATTAACCTAGAGTCCTTGTTACGTGTTTAGACCAGTCTAGTGCACAGCTGGCCGTGACGTTTGAGTCCGCGATGTCTGGGCGACAGTAGTCACATGTCAATCTGGCCTGGACCAGTTACGGACATTAGGATGTACCTGGCTACCCAACCCGCTGCAGGTCCCGTCACTCAAACACTGTGGTGTACAGAGCTGACTCGTCACTGTCGGCTTTACCCGCCTCCGAGATTTCGGAGCAGTTACGGTTACTACCCGGCCTGGTGGGGTGAGGGAAACGTCATTCCCAGAAAACCGGCCGGTTAAAACTCCTGAACTTCCTCCGGAAAACCACACCCAGGTAAACTCAGGCGTCAGACATCTCCTCACTGAGCAAAGCTAACCCAGCATGGCAGCTTCACCGGAGAGGCCAAAGGCCTGGTTTAACTGATGTCAGTGGAACCAGACGTCATTCCTGTTGGTCCATTCATCATGGAGTTTCCACACAGTGTAAACAGCAGCTGCTGTGATCACATGAGGCAGAAAAATAAAAATCCACAACGATGGAGATTCATGTTCTTCTCTGGACGGTGATGAAATACTCGAATTTGAATCAGTTTATCAGGCTTCTGAAACGACTGATCTTAAATCCAGACCTACTGGATCTAAATGGACCGTTATCCAGCTTTCTCAGTTAACACGGAGGTACCCACAGCTCGGTCGAGCGTCCTGTGTGATTTAGAAACTGATACAGTAGTGCATGTGTTTAAAGGCTTGGCTAAAGGTGAGTCATCTATCAGAGAGTGCATTTACTCTGCAGGTCATTTGGCGTGTCAGTGTAAGATATGAACACGCATGAAAACTCCCATACCATGGGTGTAATCTGTTATGCAGTGTTATGTTTTATTCCCTCTTGATATTACTTCATGCATTAGACCATTATCAAAGCGCTATCTGCTTTGTTTATGGCGGGGGGGCAAGCACTCCATCTCTGTACACGCTCAGCAGCCGGCCCTGAAGACTAAACCGGGATTAGCGCCGGATAAATGTTTCCCTGCCTGAAACGGAGACGGATCGCTGCGAGATCTTATCTGGGCTTGGAATGTAAACACACCCCAAATGTTCCACTACGATTCACGGGGCTTTTCAAACACAGGAATTCTTAGCGATAGGCAGCGCAGGGGATTGGGATGACTTACGGTCTGCTTACAAACGGAAAATCATTATGGTGTTCTCCCGATGGAAGGGATAATCCAGGTATTTATCACGGTTCGGCCGAGATGCAGCGCACCCCGGGGTCAGCCGCAAACAGCCACAGAGCGGCCCTGGGCTTCGACGGAAACCCACGCTAACCACTCACACCTTTAACCAAACGGAAGAAATCGCCACGGAAACGGTCCACGGCTTTACAGGTGTGCCGAGATGTTGTCTGCCATCTGGTGGACTGCTATTGATGTTTACAGCAGCTGCTCATAAAGTTCATCCAAGTTCATCCTAGGCATTCCACTGACATGGCAAACACAGCCCGCCAGCAGGCACGTCCACCTCCGGACTACAGGGGGCGATAGAGCGCCCACCACTGTCTGTAAATTAGGTCTGCTGTAACGCTGTATGTATGAGCTGGCGGTGGACAGACGACTAGATGGCCCATTGTGTTCAGCTACAGCAGCAGCGCTCTGCTGACCGCGGTAGTGTGGTTCTCTGACCGTGTGCCGCGCAGCCTCAGTGGTGGAACGGGCCAGATGTCTTTTTTCGGAAACAGGGTCACTGAAGTGCTAGTACTCGGAATGCTGGTTGTATCCGTACACATCCAAACTTCAACAAGGACATGCTATTAGAGATGCTAGTATGCTAACGTCACCGACTCTGCTGGAGATGGGGACTTTAACCAGCGGGGTGAGCAGAGGAGCGATGCAACAGCCGCCGCAACAACCAGCAGCATTCCCACAGCGGAGGTGCGTGTGCTGCTTCAGGTGAGGTGCGGAAGGTGAGGTAGAACAAGGGTAAATAGCAGTAGAGTGAGAGACCACTCGGTCACTACCGGAGCCCGCCATGTCTCTCCAGAGCAGCGTACGGGTGGGTTCGAGCCTGTGACTGGAATTCCCCCGTGTGGCTGACTGGCTGTGAGACGCTCTTCTCTAGTTTGGTAGGACCTCCACACACTAACTGAGATCATCACCTCTCGTCTTGGGGAGTTCATTTTCAGGGGCCACTCAGGGGTCAGGGGTCAGTGAGAATGGCGGTGCCTGAAATGTGATACTGAGGAACGGTCCATTCAGGTACAAGCCATCCTGATCATCTGCTACATCCCAGTCCGAGTCACTACAGAGACTTTAGGAATCAATCAAGACTAGAACAAGTCTAGACCAAGTCTAGGCCAAGACTAGGCCAAGACTAGGCCAGGTCTAGACCAAGTCTAGACCAAGACTAGCACAAGACTAGCACAAGTCTAGAACAAGTCTAGAACAAGTCTAGGCCAAGACTAGACCAAGACTAGGCCAAGACTAGGCCAAGACTAGGCCAAGACTAGGCCAAGACCTGATTTACTAATGTAGAACCTTCTGAATTAGTCTGCCGCATTTAACCAACACACACACACACTCACACACACACACACACACACACACACTCACACTCACACACACATACACACACACTCACACTCGTGAACAGTCGTGAACAGTCGGGCCATTTCAGTGTTCTGTCGGCTCAGGGAATCAAATCATTCCCTCACCTCCAGCCCAGGGAAGGACAGGCCCCGGCCTATTTACACACACACACACACACACACACACACACACACACACACACACACACACACACATATACACACACACATATATATACACACACACACACACACACACACACACACACACACACACACATATATATACACACACACACACACACACACACACACACACACACACACACACACACACACACACACACACACACACACACACACACACACACACACACACACACACATACTTATATACACACTTTATATATGTATATACATGCAGTCACGTTTAAACATAGCCTGCAGAACATACCTGTAAATAATAAACAGCCCAATAAATGATTCATACTTCCCCCGAGTCATCAGGCTACTGAACAGCCAGCAGTGCTGAGGCACCGGTATATGGACCTGGCTCAGCACACCTCACCAGAACCATCTAAACGATGATCTCCATGGAGACTCATCACTCTGCACTTTACATTAGCATATTATACTGCACATATAGACCGACCTACTGTTATCCTCCATCCACACTGTATATCTGTAGTGTATGTATATACATATATAATATTCTATGCCCTGTATATACCCTGCATCTCTCATCTACCTCAGCCTTACCATAGTGCTATATGGTAATGTGTACATCTGCATATATCATACTTTTATTCAGAACTGTAAATGAGTGTAAACAGAGATTTTGAGTTTAGTACTGTATATATTTATTGTCTATTTATATGTTTGTATTGAAGGACTGTAAGGGGCTACGCACCTACGTTTATCACTCACCTTCACACCTGTGAAAATGTGATGTGACAATAAAGTGATTTGATTTGACATTACAGAGTCGAACCTTGTGCTGTACCTGTGAGCAGTGTGGAGGACACCGTCTGATTCCTTCACCTTTAACACGCCATTAATCCACCACGCCAAATAATAAACCAAACACCTCATCATCATCATCATCATTATTATTATTATTATTATTATTATTATTATTATTATTATTATCATTATCATTATTAATATGGTTATCGTCGTTTTGGTTATTATTATGATAAGCCACCACAGAAAGCTCCATTAGATCCACCAGCAGATTTTAAACATGTACTGGGTGGTGTTCTACCTGTGGACTGTGGACCCCCAGTGGGCTGTGGTGGGACTACAGTCATTACAATATGCAATAACCAATTATTATTTTTAATAAAACAAACATTATGTCACTGATCTGACTGTGTATCTGTGACACAGCTCCACAGCGCCATCACTGTGTGTAGACAGATAGATGGACAGACAGACAGACAGACTGATAGATCGACAGATAGTTCACTGATCCTGAAAGAAATTCAGCAGGCGGTAGCAGAAGTGCAGAATCAGGATTCTGAAGAAGGTAGGATATAAAGCAGAAGTGCAGTAATAAAAACTGTATAATGTAAATAAATGCTAAATTAAAACCATGTATGAATATGTACAGATCACTGGAGCACAAAACCTCTCTACTATATACAAACAGAGAAAATACAGATACAGAACATGTATATTAAATATTATAAATAGGTTATAACCTTGTTATAAAGTGTATATGTATGACTCGGGCGTAGACATGAGACCCGTCCCGTCACCCAAAGATGCCCTGCGGTGAGTAAACCCCCGGCAGACGCGCCTCCCTGTGGCAGATGAAACAGCTACACCTCTGTGTGCTTCTGAACCGCTTCATCTACTAGCACAAGAGCTACGAGCGCTAACAGCTGAACTTGAGGTTTGACGGACAGTATCTAAGAGAGGCGGGGCTTCTTTCAGCAAGCCGTGAGCTGACCAGTGACGCACTGTGACGCCCCCGACCACTCTTCTCCTTTACTGGCATGAGCTCTCTGTGTGGTCCTACATGACCTACATCTCTGAGAACACAGAGACCCCCTGTCAGCTACCTCATCAAAACCCCACTGTAGCCCCACCACATGAGCACACTGCTGTACCTGTCGAAAGAGTGGAACTGCATGGGCAGCATGGCCTGCGCCTCCCTCTTGAGGGCCTGGTGGTCCGGGTAGGGCAAGGGCTCAGGGCCGCTCTCTGTGGCCTCCAGCGGAGCCGCCACCAAGCTCTTCAGGATCTCCTTCACGTTGATGCCCTTGTTGCCCTGGCTGATGCTGGAGATGGAGGAGGCGGGCTTCAGGAGCTCCATGCAGGACGCCTCCGACAGGTTCTCGTGGGACTTCACCTCCGAGGAGAGCGTGCAAAGGAGCCCTCGTATGCCGTTCGGACCACCGGGGCTGGGATCCAGGTCGGCTCCGTTCAGCACACTGGACATCTGCTCCTCCCCCAGCCCAGAGTCTGAGTGGGGCAGGGATGCCTCGAGGTTGGGCTCCCCACCCAGGGAAGGGGGGTCCTTACTGCTGTCCGGGAACGACAGAGGGTATTCTGTTGGAACACACATGACAGAGTGACGTTACCGTCTTTCTATATATACGGCCACCATCTAAAGGAGTTTCTCCACCTTTGACCCCACCTGGACATATAACTGTCTACACCAGCCTAGCACCCTTCGCTCCACTTCACCGCACTGCACTTTCGGAGACACTGCACCTAAAGCACTGTTCTTAAACAGAAGGTGTTAAGGCCTACCTGACTGTGCCATCTCTACCAACCGGTGGAGGCTAAAGAAATCCACTAGAGGGCACTACTGGGTCTTTCAATACATGAACCTTTACTGTTCTGATCCATAGAGGAGGCAAGCAGCAGGTAAACCACTCCACATAGTGTTAAAGGTTCTGATGAACCAAATTATGTAACTTTATAAACAACAAAAAAATGTATAGTTGTTCTTCATGCTAAAGGCGCCTATGCTAAGCTAATGTAATTTAAATTGACTGTGCTTTATAATTATTATTGCCCCAAATAAATAAAAAATAAATCTGTGTGTGTTATTGGTAGGTAGGTTAGGGGGCTACCATACGGACTGAGGCCAGCTTGGCGTATGCTGCGTATGTGTTTTCTGGTTCCATTGGTTCTATAATTGGTTCTTTAGTCGGTTGTCCTGCAGCCCTATGAACATGGCGGGCGGTGCGGCGCTCTGAACAGGGTGCTGTGTATTTGCTGCTGTTCCTACGCGGTTCTGAGAGGTACTAGCTCGCTCTGCTACACCAGCTATGCTAATATCACACTTCTGCTGCTGTGGTTTTGGTTCAGTCACTTTGAGCAGCTGTCCAGCTAACCCTAGCTGCCCAGATGTGACTTCATGGCCAGTTGTTTCCCAGATGCTGTGCTGCTGAGATGAATATTCATGGACTGCTGCTGATAAGGTCAGTAAGGCCCGCTGCAGATCGAGGAAGCGCCAGGGTGCCGACTCATCTGCCACATGCGGCGTTTTCCGCCTGAGATTTATGAGGACAGCCCAGCGTGTCTCTCTCTCTCTCTCTCTCAACCCTCTCTCTCTCTCTACCTCTACCTCTCTCTCTCTCTCTCTCTCTCTCTCTCTCTCACTCTCTCTCTCTCTACCTCTACCTCTCTCTCTCTCTCTCTCTCTCTCAACCTCTCTCTCTCTCCCTCTCTCCCTCTCCCCATCTCTCTCTCTCTCTCTCTCACCATCTCTCTCTCTCTCTACCTCTCTCTCTACCTCTCCCCATCTCTCTCTCTCTCTCTCTCTACCTCTCCCCATCTCTCTCTCTCTCTCTCTCTCTCTCTCGCTTTCCCTTTCTCCCTCTCTCTCTCTCTCTCTCTCTCTCTCTCTCTCTGTCCTTTTCTCTCTCTCTCTCTCCCTCTCCCTCTCTCTCCCTCTCTCTCTCTCTCTCTGTCCTTTTCTCTCTCTCTCTATGATCCCATTCTCCTCTGCTGGATTGTCTGCCTAATGGCCACTGACAGCTAGAGCTCGAAATAGCACCACCAGCCCCTCTGTTCTCATACTGCAGCTCTGTCCATTCTTCTCGTCTCCCTCCACAGTGTCTCCTTATCCCTGATTCGCTCCTCCACCCAGCCTCTTCTGAGACGCCCTTCATTCCCAAACATCTATTCCAGCATCTTAAAGAAGTCCTGTGATAAAGCTGTCAGACTCCATCAGCGCTCCTCCAGTCTTAGGCGAAGTGTGACTGACGTGCTCAGCTGAGCTCCTCCACGCTCTCTCCAGCGGAATTACCCCGAGCTGTGAAACCAGGGAGGTGGAGACACGGAGCTGTGGAGCGGAGTTTGGGTTCAGGTCCTGAGTGGAATGAGGACCTCCATATTAGACTCCTCAGTGCCCTGCTCCGACACTCACTACCTCACACACTAACCCGCTCACTCACACACTAACCCGCTCACTCACACACTAACCCGCTCACTCACACACTAACCCGCTCACTCACACACTAACCCACTCACTCACACACTAACCCGCTCACTCACTCACTACCTCACTCACCCACTACCTCACTCATTTACTCACTGTCTAACTGTACGGCTGACTGTACGGCTGACTGTACGGTCTGACTGCAGGGGTAAGCTAACTGTGCGGTCTGACTGTATGTTCTGACTGTACGGCTGACTGTGCGGTCTATTTGTTCTATTTAGGTCTATTTTAGTTCTTCCAATGTGGGCAATCTACCTGTACTACACTCCACATTATTCTTCTTCACATTAATTATTATTGTTATTGTTATTATTGTTGTTGTTATTATTATTGTTATTATTATTATTATTATTATTATTATTATTTTGCAGTTTTATAACATGTTAGATAATTTTCTAATTATTCCTATTCTTAAACAGGTTTTGTGGGATTTGGAGCCCTCTCTGGTGGATGTGTGGAACTGCATGCAGCATGTTGAACAGGAGGAGGGGTGGTGCTTCTTCTCCGAGTGAAGGGATCTGCTGAGTAAGGGAATTCAGGGGGAACTCGGTCTGACCTGGGTGGAGGTCGTGTCTCCTGAGGCTGTGAGTGAGCTATGCTATTGATCAGGAGATCTCCCTCAGTGTGGAGTTAATTCTGAGATCATTTAAGATGTAGCTACGGAGCAGGACCTGCGTGAAGACGAACGACGCAGAGTGAAGACCTCCCTGGCTCTACCTTAGCCCGATTCTATTCGTCCTGAAGCCCACAGCAGCGCTGGTCCAGCCGCGAGAACACCAGGGCACTAATGACTGAAGACCACCAGGAACGTATTAGCATATGTGCAGCAGTACCTGTGCTGGTGGGGGAGTTTATCTCCTGTCGAATGCTCCTCCCTGATTGGCTGATGACCCTGGCCGTCTCCCGCTGCGGCTCCAGGATG
>JAMWET010000984.1:57500-124878 GCA_024036415.1 Prochilodus magdalenae
AACAATACTCTATTAATATTTACCATAGAAACAATACTCTATTAATATTTACCATGGATACAATACTCTATTAATATTTACCATGGATACAATACTCTATTTATATTTACCATGGAAACAATACTCTATTAATATTTACCATGGAAACAATACTCTATTAATATTTACCATAGAAACAATACTCTATTAATATTTACCATGGATACAATACTCTATTAATATTTACCATGGATACAATACTCTATTTATATTTACCATGGAAACAATACTCTATTCATATTTACCATGGATACAATACTCTATTCATATTTACCATGGAAACAATACTCTATTCATATTTACCATGGATACAATACTCTATTTATATTTACCATGGATACAATACTCTATTTATATTTACCATGGAAACAATACTCTATTTATATTTACAATGGATACAATACTCTATTTATATTTACCATTGAAACAATACTCTATTTATATTTACCATGGATACAATACTCTATTAATATTTACCATTGAAACAATACTCTATTAATATTTACCATGGAAACAATACTCTATTTATATTTACCATGGATACAATACTCTATTAATATTTACCATGGAAACAATACTCTATTTATATTTACCATGGAAACAATACTCTATTTATATTTACCATGGAAACAATACTCTATTAATATTTACCATGGATACAATACTCTATTAATATTTACCATAGAAACAATACTCTATTAATATTTACCATGGATACAATACTCTATTAATATTTACCATGGAAACAATACTCTATTTATATTTACCATGGAAACAATACTCTATTTATATTTACCATGGAAACAATACTCTATTAATATTTACCATGGAAACAATACTCTATTAATATTTACCATAGAAACAATACTCTATTTATATTTACCATGGAAACAATACTCTATTAATATTTACCATGGAAACAATACTCTATTCATATTTACCATGGAAACAATACTCTATTTATATTTACCATGGAAACAATACTCTATTAATATTTACCATGGATACAATACTCTATTAATATTTACCATGGATACAATACTCTATTCATATTTACCATGGATACAATACTCTATTCATATTTACCACGGAAACAATACTCTATTCATATTTACCATGGAAACAATACTCTATTCATATTTACCATGGAAACAATACTCTATTTAATATTACCCCATGGAAACAATTACTCTATTAATATTTACCATGGAAACAATACTCTATTAATATTTACCATGGATACAATATCTCTATTTATATTTACCATGGAAACAATACTCTATTAATATTTTACCATGGAAACAATACTCTATTAATATTTACCATAGACCATACTATATAACCATACAAATACTCTATTAATATTTACCATGGATACAATACTCTATTAAATATTTACCATGGATACAAATACTCTATTTATATTTACCATGGAAACAATACTCTATTCATATTTACCATGGAAACAATACTCTATTCATATTTACCATGGAAACAATACTCTATTCATATTTTACCATGGATACAATACTCTATTTATATTATTTTACCATGGATACAATACTCTATTTATATTTACCATGGAAACAATACTCATATTTATATTTACAATGGATACAATACTCTATTTATATTTACCCATTGAAACACTATACTCTATTTATATTTACAATGGATACAATACTCTATTTAATATTTACCATGAAACAATACTCTATTATATATTTACCATGGATACACAATATCCTCTATTAATATTTACCATTGAAACAATACTCTATTAATATTTACCATGGAAACAAATACTCTATTTAATATTTCACCATGGATACAATACTCTATTTATAATATTTACCATGGAAACAATACTCTATTTATATTTACCATGGAAACAATACTCTATTATTTATATTTTACCATGGATACAATACTCTATTAATATTTACCATGGAAACAATACTCTATTAATATTTACCATGGATACAATACTCTATTAATATTTACCATGGACACAATACTCTATTCATATTTACCATGGATACAATACTCTATTAATATTTACCATGGAAACAATACTCTATTTATATTTACCATGAAAACAATACTCTATTAATATTTACCATTCATGGATACAATACTCTATTAATAATTTACCATAGAAACAATACTCTATTAATATTTACCATGGAAACAATACTCTATTTATATTTACCATGGAAACAATACTCTATTTATATTTACCATGGAAACAATATACTCTATTATATTTATTACCATGGAAAACAATACTCTATTCATATTTACCATGGATTCTACAATACTCTATTCATATTTACCATAGAAACAATACTCTTATTAATATTTACCATGGTAAACAATACTCTATTAATATTTACCATGGACTACAATACTCTATTAACCTATTTACCATGGACACAATACTCTATTCTATATTTTACCATGGATACAATACTCTATTAATATTTACCATGGAAACAATACTCTATTTATATTTACCATGGAAACAATACTCTATTTATATTTACCATGGAAACAATACTCTATTAATATTTACCATGGAAACAATACTCTATTTATATTTACCATGGATACAATACTCTATTAATATTTACCATGGAAAACAATACTCTATTTATTTACCATGGACAACAATATCTATTTATATTTACCATGGAAACAATACTCTATTCATATTTACCATGGGATTACAATACTCTATTAATATTTACCATAGAAACAATACTCTATTAATATTTACCATGGATACAATACTCTATTCATATTTACCATGGATACAATACTCTATTCATATTTACCATGGATACAATACTCTATTCATATTTACCATGGATACAATACTCTATTCATATTTACCATGGAAACAATACTCTATTTATATTTACCATGGATACAATACTCTAATTATATTTACCATGGAAACAATACTCTATTAATATTTACCATGGATACAATACTCTATTAATATTTACCATAGAAACAATACTCTATTAATATTTACCATGGATACAATACTCTATTAATATTTACCATGGAAACAATACTCTATTAATATTTACCATGGAAACAATACTCTATTTATATTTACCATGGAAACAATACTCTATTAATATTTACCATGGAAACAATACTCTATTCATATTTACCATGGATACAATACTCTATTCATATTTACCATAGAAACAATACTCTATTCATATTTACCATGGATACAATACTCTATTAATATTTACCATGGAAACAATACTCTATTAATATTTACCATGGATACAATACTCTATTAATATTTACCATGGATACAATACTCTATTCATATTTACCATGGATACAATACTCTATTTATATTTACCATGGAAACAATACTCTATTAATATTTACCATGGATACAATACTCTATTAATATTTACCATGGAAACAATACTCTATTAATATTTACCATGGATACAATACTCTATTTATATTTACCATGGAAACAATACTCTATTAATATATACTGACTGACACGGCATTAATAACGGCCAACATCCTCCTTCACACTCCCCAACGTTCATACCGTCCGCACCTCCGAACAGTCACTACTGCCTGAGAGCTCGTATCGCTGACTGGAGAGTCCCCGTTCCATAAAGCCAGTGTAGAGGTCCGAGTTAATAACACTGCTGCCGGTACCGACCCACCTAGGGTTTTCACTCTGCACAGCCCTGTTATTTTGTAGTTTGTTTATATTTGTTTCTGTGCTGTTTTTTGTGAAACCGCTACTGGCTGCTAAATTTCCTTCAGGATCAATAAAGTACCTGCCTATCTATCTATCTATCTATCTATCTATCTATCTATCTATCTATCTATCTCTATAGACTCCATGGTGGGATTAAGTTCAGGACTCTGTGGTGATCAGTTTATGAGTGACAGGGATTCTTATCCTTCACAAGGAATGTGGGGATTGTGGTTCTGGAATATCCCTTTCCATCAGGGAAATCCATTGGTGGGGTATCGGGTCATTCAGTACGTTCAGGGGGTCAGCTGACTACCTGACTACCAGCACAGCCCTGCTGAGTCTCGACCTGACCAACCGAACCCCCCGGACCATAGCCCTGCCTCCAGAGGCTTGTAGTGGACACTATGCATGATGGGAGAATCACTTCCTGCTCCTCCCTCCTAATCCTGACACTCCCATCGCTCTGGAATACGGTCAGTCTGGACTCATCAGACCACATGACCTTTCTCCACCACTCCGAGTCCAGTCCTTACGCTCCCCAGCAGACGGACGCTGATCTCACTAACAGGTGGTCTTCTCATGTCCCCTCAGCTGTTTAGTCCCGATCCTGGGAGTTTGGGTCGTTTGGGAATGATCTTACTGTTCCTCTTAAACATAGTCGGGAATTCTGCTGACCGTGTTTACCTTCACCAGGAGTTTATACAGAACCACACCCAATCAGGACCGGAGATTCCGGTTCTAGACTCTCCGTCCAGGTAATAATGAGGTTCTGCAGAGTTCTGAGCCCAACTCTAGTCATTCCAGCTCCTCCTTGGTGGTTTTCTCTGCTGGATGCAGGACAATAAGCTCCTCCTTTTCTCTTCTCCTCCTTTTCTCTGCTCCTTCTTTTCTCTGCTCCTCCCTTCTTCAGTACGGAGTATTTATCCTGGACTGGTCAGAACTCCAGGAGGTCCACAGCAGCTTGTGTCTCATACGGCTCTCTTCCTTCTCCAGAGCTTGGCTCGCTGGGTTTCCGGCCTGTCCTGTTATACTGAGTATCCCAGATATTTATAATCATTTATTTCATTTTAATCTTCTATTATTAAACCATCTTTATTATTAAACACCGTTTGTAAACATCTTCATTTGAGTTTAACCGGATTGTTTTATTTTCTCATAGATATCAAAGATATAAACGCTCTGCTGAAAATCCTCAATACACAACAGCCTTAAATAAATAAATAAATAAATAAATAAATAAGGCTATCACTGCTGCAGGGCGGTGTTAATAACACGTCAACATCAGTCGGACATAACACACTCACATCGGTGTTAGTAAAGGCTTATTCCCGTGAGGGTCAGCCAACAGACTTCAGGATACTGGCCCTTACATGAGCCTGCTGGGATGGGAATCCGGACAGTGGTGATGTCAGCGGTCATGGAAGGGTCATGCAGGACTCGTTCAGCTTTATTAATGTTGGGGAGTAACTTCACATCATTCCTCTGATCATTAATAAAGGAGTACATCATATCAGCTCCTGTACGGCTGCACTGACCGAGTGTGGACCTGACAGACTTAGTAAACACTCATTTACACACAAGCCACTGACGGAACGTACCAGAACGTACCAGAACGTACCAGAACGTACCGGAACGTACCAGAACGTACGGGAACGTACCAGAACGTACGGGAACATACGGGAACGTACGGGAACGTACCAGAACGTACGGGAACGTACCGGAACGTACGGGAACGTACCAGAACGTACGGGAACGTACCAGAACGTACGGGAACGTACCAGAACGTACGGGAACGTACCAGAACGTACCAGAATGTACCAGAACGTACGGGAACGTACCAGAACGTACGGGAACGTGGGAAATGGGTTGAGAAAGGAGGTTTGGATGCTGTGGTTATGAAAGACGGAGCAGCCGACGAGAGCCGGGGAGAGACTCATACTGACCTTGGTGTTCTGATGGCCGAATAAGGAGCAAAGGAAAGAACACAGAATTAGCGGAACCGCTACACCAGAACACAGAACCGGATCAGACCACACACTCTCACACCACATTCCTGGGGTGACTGACACAGCCACGTCACTTACCACACACAGCTCCTAACCAAGCGTGTCAAAGCGCTAACCCTGCTAACAGGGATGACATCACAGCCTCCGTACAGCATCACCCCAATGACATCATGCTGATCTGCGTCCTCTAGCCTCGCTACTGAGCTCACCGTGTTGGTGGAGCTGTGGTAGGAGCACTACAGGTGCACTACATGCTGATCGCCACAAGATGGTGCTAGCAGCACTTACAGAAGGCGAGGTGGCGGCGGAGAGCAGGGGCAGGATCCCTCCACAGGCGATGATGATGTTGTCCACCATCTGAGAGATGAGGTGTATGGTGTTGTGGACGAAGATGATGTTCTCATTACTGTTCACAAAGTCCATCACTGACTTAGTGGAGTGGCTGGTTGGGGGGGGGGGGGGGAGTGGGGGGGAGAGAGAGAGAGAGAGAGGGAGAAAGAGAGAGAGAGGGAGAAAGAGAGAGAGAGAGAGAGAGAAAGAGAAAGAGAGAGAGAGAAAGAGAGAGAGAGAGAGAAAGAGAAAGAGAAAGAGAGAGAGAGAGAGGGAGGGAGAGGGAGAGAGAGAGGGAGAGAGAGAGAGAGAGAGGGGTGGGGGGAGAGATTTTATTCCTTCTATAGTTAAGGCTGTTCAAGTAACTATGTGTGAATTAGAACAGGGTTAACAGGAAGAGATGTTATTACAGTGTAATAACTACAGAAGGGTGTAGTTAGTGTAATAACTACAGGAGGGTGTAGTTACAGTGTAATAACTACAGAAGGGTGTAGTTACAGTGTAATAACTAAAGGAGGGTGGAGTTACAGTGTAATAACTGAAGGAGGGTGGAGTTACAGTGTAATAACTACAGGAGGGTGTAGTTACAGTGTAATAACTAAAGGAGGGTGGAGTTACAGTGTAATAACTACAGGAGGGTGTAGTTACAGTGTAATAACTGAAGGAGGGTGGAGTTACAGTGTAATAACTACAGAAGGGTGTAGTTAGTGTAATAACTACAGGACGGTGTAGTTACAGTGTAATAACTAAAGGAGGATGGAGTTAGTGTAATAACTACAGGAGGGTGTAGTTACAGTGTAATAACTAAAGGAGGGTGGAGTTACAGTGTAATAACTACAGAAGGGTGTAGTTAGTGTAATAACTACAGGAGGGTGTAGTTACAGTGTAATAACTACAGGAGGGTGTAGTTACAGTGTAATAACTAAAGGAGGGTGGAGTTACAGTGTAATAACTAAAGGAGGGTGGAGTTACAGTGTAATAACTAAAGGAGGGTGTAGTTACAGTGTAATAACTGAAGGAGGGTGGAGTTAGTGTAATAACTAAAGGAGGGTGGAGTTACAGTGTAATAACTAAAGGAGGGTGGAGTTACAGTGTAATAACTAAAGGAGGGTGGAGTTACAGTGTAATAACTACAGGAGGGTGTAGTGTAATAACTACAGGAGGGTGGAGTTACAGTGTAATAACTACAGGAGGGTGGAGTTACAGTGTAATAACTAAAGGAGGGTGAAGTTACAGTGTAATAACTAAAGGAGGGTGAAGTTACAGTGTAATAACTACAGGAGGGTGTAGTTACAGTGTAATAACTACAGGAGGGTGTAGTTACAGTGTAATAACTACAGGAGGGTGGAGTTACAGTGTAATAACTAAAGGAGGGTGGAGTTACAGTGTAATAACTGAAGGAGGGTGGAGTTACAGTGTAATAACTGAAGGAGGGTGGAGTTACAGTGTAATAACTAAAGGAGGGTGGAGTTACAGTGTAATAACTACAGGAGGGTGGAGTTACAGTGTAATAACTGAAGGAGGGTGGAGTTACAGTGTAATAACTAAAGGAGGGTGGAGTCACTGACCTCCTCCACACATGGACGTCGGCCTCCAGGGCGAACAGCAGGTCAGTGAGTAGGCGCTGGTGCATGGGGGACCATTTGAATTCTGGAATGCGGAACATTGTGGTGCGGGGTCCGGGGCTGAACTGGCGCCGCTGCTCCTCGGTCATGGGCATTGCCCTGAAGCCCAGGTCCACCCGCACGTCCCTGTCCACCTGAACACTCACGCGGCCGTGAACACCCTGAAAGCACAGGAGCGTCTCTCAGAGGAAGCAGAGGTGTGAGGTGGCGTGTTGGGTAAGGTGAAACACTGCACAGCGTGCGGCAGTCTGAATGAGGCCTGATGGTGAGCCGTGTACACAGGTTCCGGTCTGTAGCTGTAAGCCCTGTACCAGTGACCTCCTGCTGCTGCGTTTCAGTGATGCACACAGCAGCTATGTCAGGGTTAACAGCGCCCCCTTGTGGGCAGAATCGTTTACCATGAGTGAGGGAGCTACAAGCAAGTTTCTCCTGAGGAGCATTATACCTTCAGGACTTACACAGCTCCCCCCTAACGCGTAAAGCCCTCCGCCTGGCAGGAGGCCCTACCCACCCTCCGCCTGGCAGGAGGCCCTACCCACCCTCCGCCTGGCAGGAGACCCTACCCACCCTCTACACAGCTTCTTCAGCCCGCTGCCCTCAGGGAGGACACTGCGGAGTCTCGGCGCGAGGACCAGCAGACTGAGGGACAGCTCCATCCGCCAGGCTGTCGGGATGCTGAACTCTCTACCTGCCTCCTGTCCCGCCTCTGCCCCCTGCACACGCACCAACTCAGCACCCTGAACCCCCCGTCTTCAGCGTCCCGTCTTACTCTATGGTGTGTCCTGCGTGTAGCGGTTTGACTTGTAATCTACAGATCTACAGTGGGCGGAGGGTAAGGCTGGTTCAGGCCTCTGCGTGTGTGTGACAGCCTGATGGGACGGGACGTTCAGTAGGGTTTAGTCCAGGTCTGAGATTGCTGGTTGACGGTGCAGCCCTCCCTACAGCTCCTCACTGATCCTCACTGGTGTCCTTCCGAAGGCTCATCTCGGTGGTTCATGCTGGGGCCCAGGCGGATGGGTGTGATGTAACTTGTGGACACGTCCTGAAGTCCAAAAGGGCTTTCAGCCACGAACCAACACATCATCATCATCATCATCATCTCACCTGAACACCGAGTGCGGATCATTTACACAACAACATTTCACATCACTGGAAGCTACTGAGGTCCCACACGGTGCTCTTCGTTCAGTGTGCGGTTCATGTGGCTCATATTACAGTCTGTAGAGACCAGGGTGCACCTCTCACCTCTATCAGCATCACTGCTGGCAGCAGGACCCCCGCTCTGCAGCGTTATTACAGCGTTATTACAGGGTTATTACAGGGTTATTACAGGGTTATGAAACGTGGTAACTGAAAGTAACTCTAATCTTTTTGATTGGTTGATTGGATGGCTCTGATTGGTTGCCCTGTACTAGCCCTCATTTAAAAATCAGCCCAGCCTGAAATGCCCTGTACATCTTGTGAACAGACTGACCAATGGACCAGCCAATCACATCACCGCCCACACGACACAACTGACGTACCAATGGCCTAAACGTCAGGAAGGCCTCAGGTCACCAACACCTCAGACTGTGTGCAGAAACACCTCACACCTCTCAGAACGCCCCCCACACACCCCTCAGTTCCCTTTCAGCTCACCTCTCAGAAAACCACACACCTCTCAGCACGCCTCACACTAAACACAAACACACAGCAGCCTCCAGACTCCACCGGCTGAAGGTCTTACTCTAGAGGGATCTAGAAGACAGCCCACCACAGTGGATTAACCAGTTCATTAAAGATGATCTCCCGCGCCGCACACAGCAGGTGCAGAGTGGAAAAGGCTCCACCGACTCCACCGCGGGCTCAAAGTAGGTCAAAACCGAAAGGCCTTAAACTGGAAATGAGGAAATTATGCAACTGCAGGAGGAACCTAAAAATAGCTCCAGAGCCCACACACGCCCGCTAATGCGGTTCCTCTCAGAGAGCGGGGTGACCTTTACCGGGAACTAAACGCTCGGGAAACCGGACACATCTGTGCCAATTACATCCCCTAACGGGAACAGACCCGCTCCACCCGCCGCACATCTGTGACGTAGATCCCGCTGCTCAGGTTCTAAACAACAAGCCCCTTCTTACACGCCTGGAACGTCCTGGTGCATCATCAGGGCTCCAGAGAACCACTACTGCAAAACAATCTGAAACTAATAATCAATTACTCTGATCAATAATCAATCAATCAATCAAATTACACACCCATCAGCCATCAAAGACACTCCCCCACACTAACCGCATGTTGTTCGTTCTCGTGACGGATATCTGATTTTATCATCCAACCAGAATGTAGCGTCTATCTGATGTTGGAGGTGGAGCTAAAGCCAGAGCTGGGTTTGAACAGTGGAACCCCATGGCAGTGCCCTGTTAGTCACTGAGCTCTTCAGTACAAGACGATCTAATGCCAGTGCTTGGTGAAAGAGGCTGCATGAGTGCGTCTCTGATGTTACACCAGTTAGCAACCATCGTACACTTACAGCATGTAGCTGACGCTCTTACCCAGAACGCCTCACAGCGTTAACCATATAACAGCTGGGCCAGCGTGGTGTTAGGAGTCTCACCCAGGTGTTAGTGTTAGGAGTCTCACCGGAAGGACTCTTACTGATTTTTCTTTTTTTTTTTTTCTTTTTTTTTTTTTTTTTTTTTTTTTTTTTTCTTTTTTTTTTTTTTTTTTTTTTTTTTTTTTTTCTTTTTTTTTTTTTTCTTTTTTTTTTTTTTTTTTTCTCTTTTTTTTTTCTTTTTTTTTTTTTTTTTCTTTTTTCTTTTTTTTTTTTTTTTTTTTTTTTTTTTGTGTGGCACAGCGCAGTCACCCAGCCCGGGATTCGAACCCCTATCCCACACATGGTGTGGTAGATCAGTGACGCGTGGTGTTATCTGATGCGCTACACCAACCACGAGAAGAAACACCTGAACTCGGTAACTAGGCGGGGTGTCCACATACTATAGTCCATGAACATTACTATGGCAGAGGCCCACAGTGTCCGAACTGACTCACTATGGTTAGCTATCCAGCTGTCTTTAGCCAAGCTGCCACGGAATTGGCCTGAAAAGCGGAAAGCCGGATCGTTTCTATGCTCACTCAACACAGTGGAATAACGAAAATGCCTTCCTGGGTGTTCCAAAATATACCTGAGGGGACCCCCACCTCTACAGACCCTCCGTTACAGCTCGAGTGATTACCTGGGTGGTAGCAGTGGTCTGGATCTTCTTCATCTCTTTCTCCTTGCCATCGTCAGACCGCTCGGTGTCTGAGGTGGTGCTGGTGGCATCGATGCCATTTCTCCCTCCAGCAGTGTCTGCCTCCAGAGTCACTGCCTCCGCCTGCTCAGGGCTTTTGGAGGAACTCTCTGCCTGAGAGGTGGAGGAGTCAAAAGCCCCCAGAGAGGGCTGGATCTTGAAGCAGTCCTCCAAAGCTCCAGAGCTGGAGGCTACATCTGCCCCCCCTGTCATGTGGGCCAGCAGGCCCAGGTCACTGGTGCTGGTGTGGACCTGGGGCTGTCCACCCGGAAGGGGCAAAGGCTCTGAAGGTGTTATCTCAGGTAACAAGCTGTCAGCTGTGGTGGTGCCCACCGGAGCAAAGAGAAAGGTGCTGCTGCTGGGTACAGCGTCTTTTTCCTCAGCCAGTGTGATCAAAGGGCCGGCGTTTTTGTCCTCCATGGTCGTCTTGGGCACCAGAACACTGTTCACGTTGTTGAGTTTCTCTACGGCAGCCGAGTAGACATTGTCCAACAGGGAGTCTACCTCCACCAGGCTACCACTGTCCGTCACGCCTAGAGTCTCCGGAGAAAGGTCCATGTCGTCCAGCTTGACCTCTGTGGCTTCAACCTTCTCGGCCTTGATGTCCACTAGTAGGTCATGGACCTCCACCCTCACGCCTGAGACTGGGTTCTCCACCTCAGACCCTTTGGCCTCTGTCAGAAGGTTCCGTCCAGGGTCTGTAGTCTCAGGGTCGTCCGCTTCGCTCTCGGGAGTCTGGGTTTGAGAATTGTCGTCTAGCTCCAGAGTGCCCTTGATGGCGGAGGCCTGAGCAGACAGGCCGGAGATGGTGCTGACGAGTCCTTTTCTTCCCTTCTTGATGTTCTCCTCCTCCTGACGTTGGTATTCCTCATACATCTTGGCTAAATATTCCTTATGGGCTTCATATGTCACCTGCGGCAACAGAAACAGATGGTCTCCAGAGGTGATTCATAATTTACTGCTGGATTATAAAGTATAATTATAAACATTACTGCATAATCAACCATGAAACAATGCTGAGTACGATGAAGCCACGAGGAGCGCTGTTTATTTTAACAGCCTGAAGTTCAGTCACACTCTAAAGCAGGCGCTTACTTTGGAGTGGGCGATGGAGAGAGTGTCCACCCACACCCGCCAGCCACCCCACTCGTGTTTGATGGCGTGGTACAGCAGGATGCGGAAGATGTTGTAGACCATCTCTGTGATCTTCTGCTCCTCAGAGTTTTTGGGGTTAATGTAGCCCAGTGAGAACATCCAGTCCTGCCACACCGAGCACTGGAGGAGACACCTAACACAGGGACACAGGCTGCATGATACGCTGCATCTGGTGCACGCACAAAACATTCAGGTGGAATAATATTTAACCAGCTGCCCAGAAATTCAGAACAGCGTTCGTTCAGACAGGCCACAAAGTCAAGCCGAGCTCAGGCCACCAGCCACCATCAGCCGGTCTCAATCAACCGACACCTCCGCTGATCGCCTGCTACGTACACGGTTGGCTAATCAATTTAAACTGCTTAGCGTGCCCATTCTCGCTGCTCGCCCTGCAGCCCCTCTGCTGCTCTACTGGCCTAGGACAAGGAAGGTTCCATACCGGAGCCATAGCGACTTGCTGGAAATGGAAATGAGACCTGCTTTGAGATCGGGTTCAGTCTGATCTAAAGTCAGGAACACCTGGTCAGTCACCAGCTGTTAGCAGCTGGTCTCAATCAGCTAACGGCTTAGCCAACCTCTGATACTCATACATTGGCTAACGTCCTCTAATAGGTGCTGCTCGTAGGGTATTTACGGTAGGTGCCCTACTGCAGTATGTACGGTAGTCAGCAGGGAGCAGCAGTAGCACGGCTGCACACAGTAGTGTGTGTTCGGACCACATCTCCGTCACTAGGTGCAGTAGAGTGTACAGGAGAGAGAGGCCTGAGATCTGAACAGGTGAGCGCGTGTGGTGGAGAGCTCTGGGGTGTGGCCTGCATGTTCCACCTGCTGCTGCTCTCCAGGGCGGTGAGGAGTGGAGTGTGGGTTCTCCCATGCACGGTAAATGTTCTCCATGTAAATGTTCACCTGCTGCGTGCTTCGCTTAGGGGGACAGGGCAAGTACCTAACCACCATTCGCCCATCAGCCCCCCCCCAAACCCCCCAACCTCGAGACCAATCATCACAGACACTGCGTTAGTAGGGGGGTTATTTAAATCAGGGTGTACTGTAAACCGTGTGGTGTCTACTGAGGTGGAGTTGGCTGTATGGGTCAGCAGTCTGGCAGGACAGCCCTCGTGCAGAGGGCTCCACCCTGGCGTCTTGGTGGTGGCCATGTGCTTGGCCTTCACTGTTTGTTCATTCAAGATGGCCGCGCGCGGTGGTGCAGCAGCTTCTCACGCTCCCAGCGAAAACCCAGCTTTTAGTTATTTTTACGTCGGTTCTGATAGCGACTTCACGCGCCTTAAGCATGTGAGTTACAGCCGAACCGAACTTTTTAAGATTAAGGACAGCTCTGCAACAATAGTAGCAACTATGGACAGTAGTTTCAGAGCCAAGCTGGGCAGACTACAACTTCTCCGGACACCGGCGTGGCGGGGCAGAGCGGCACGAACAAAGGGCAAAAGGAAGCGATGCAAGCGTAGACTGAAGAGAGGGAAGCGGGCCGGCGTGCTAGCCAGGCTCAAGGCTAACGCCGACAGACCCCCGATTCCATCTCTCTTCCTGTCCAATGTTCGCTCTTTGGACAACAAGCTGGACCTTCTGCGGCTGAGGATGAGTGTTTCTGATGAGATGAGGAACTGCGCTGTGATCTGTCTCACGGAAACATGGCTAAACGACAGCATGCCGGACTCAGCCTTCCAGCTCGCCGGCCGGCAGCTCTTCCGAGCGGACCGCAACCAGCTGTCCGGAAAAGCACGAGGGGGCGGCTTATGCGTCTACATAAACAAAGGTTGGTGCACAAACTGTGTGGTGGTAAACGCCCTATGCTCCGAGGCGACAGAACAGCTGACCGTGAAGTGTCGGCCACACTATCTGCCTCGTGAGTTTACAGCTGTGTTCGTCATTGCCGTTTACATAGCACCGGATGCTAATGCTAACAACGCACTGAAGGAGCTACATGACAACATCAGCTCGCTTCAGAACAAGCATCCAGAGGCGTTTTACGTGGTGGCGGGGGATTTTAACCACGTGAACCTGACGAACATTTTGCCGAGGTTTTACCAACACATAGACATTCCAACACGGGGAAACAACACACTCGACCGTGTTTACACCAACATCAGAGACGCGTACAGAGCCGTCCCCCACCCCCACCTCGGGCTCTCCGACCACATCTCCATCATGCGGGTCCCTGCATACCACCCCCCGCTGCGACGCTCCAGACCCACACAGAAGACCATTACTGTGTGGCCCAGTGACGCAGACGCTGTGCTGCAGGACTGTTTCGGCTGCACAGACTGGCATGTCTTTAGGGAGGCTGCTGAGAGTGAGGGGGAGCTGGATCTGGAGGATTACACATCTGCTGTCCTCGGGTACATCAGCAAGTGTGTGGAGGATGTCACCACCACAAAGACTGTGACCTGCTACCCGAACCAGAAACCCTGGCTGAATGGAGAGGTGCGTTCTCTACTGAAAGCCAGGGATGCTGCCTTCAGGTCTGGCGACGCACAGGAACTCAGGAGGGCTAGAAGAGAGCTGACCGCAGGTGTTAAGAGGGCCAAAGCTGCATATGCTCTAAAAAAATCCAGGGACACTTCTCCTCCCAGGATCCTAGGAGCATGTGGAGGGGAATTAAGTGCATCACAGACTATAAAACCAGAGATGCACAATGTTCCAAAGACCCCTCCCTGCCCGAGGCTCTCAACAAATTCTATGCCCGCTTTGAGGACCCTGACACCCCGCCCAGCATAAGACTCACCCCTACACCTGGAGAAGTACCCCTCAGTGTGACACCAGCAGAGGTAAGGAGGACCCTCAGGAGGATCAACCCCCGGAAAAGTGCTGGTCCGGATAACATACCCGGACGAGTACTACGGGAGTGCGCTGATCAGATCTCCGAGGTCCTGGCAGACATTTTCAATGTCTCCCTCACCCAGGCAGCTGTTCCCACCTGCCTGAAGACCGCCACCATCATCCCGGTCCCCAAGAGCTCCACAGTGACAGGTCTGAATGACTACCGGCCGATAGCTCTCACGCCGATAGTCACTAAATGCTTTGAAAGACTGGTTACAGGAGCATGCCTACAGGAGGAACCGATCCACAGATGATGCCATTTCCTCTGTGGTCCACACTGCCCTCACCCACCTGGAGCAGAAGGACTCTTATGTCCGTATGCTCTTTGTGGACTTCACTTCCGCCTTCAACACCATGATACCCCAGACACTGACAGATAAGCTGTCCTCACTTGGTCTGCGCTCTTCTCTTTGCAACTGGGTCCTGGACTTCCTGACCAACAGGCCGCAGTCTGTGAGGATCCACAACCTCTCCTCCTCCACCACAATCCTCAGCACTGGCTCCCCTCAGGGCTGTGTGTTGAGCCCCCTCTTGTTCACGCTGCTCACATATGACTGCTCACCCATCCACTCAGGCTGTCATATTGTGAAGTTTGCGGATGACACGGCAGTGGTCGGATGCATCACAAACAGTGACGAGTCCGGCTACAGGCAGGAGGTAGAACACCTGGAGGGTTGGTGCAGAAAGAACAACCTCTGCATCAACATAAAGAAGACGAAGGAGATGATTGTGGACTTCAGAAGGGGCAGACATGCCCACCTCCCCCTGCATGTCGGAGGGTCTGCGGTGGAAGTGGTCTCCAGCTACAGGTACTTGGGTGTTCACCTGAGCAACAACCTCACCTGGAGCAACAACACTTCCAGCCTGGTCAGGAAGGCACACCAGCGGCTCTACTTCCTCAGGCGCGGTTGAGGCGAGCTGGGCTCGGGAGCTCGGTCCTCACCTCCTTCTACAGATGTGTGGTGGAGAGCGTTCTATGCTCCAGCATCAACGTGTGGCACGGAAGCTGCTCTGCTGCAGACAGGAAAGCTCTGCAGAGGGTGGTGAAGGCTGCACAGAGGTCTGTAGGAGTCAGCCTCCCCACCACCACGGACATCTACACCTCCAGATGCAGGAAGAGGGCCACCTGCATCATGAAGGACCCCACTCACCCAGCACACTCACTTTTTGTCCCGCTCCCCTCAGGCAGGAGGCTGCGGAGCATTAAGTGTAGAACGAACAGACTGAGGAACAGCTTCATTCCGGAAGCTGTAAGACTTTTAAACGCCACTTAGTGGAACCACTGCACAGACACTTTAGCAACACTAGTCACTTTATTACACTCTGCTGCTACCTTCTCTATTCCTGCTTATTTTTATTTTCATTTTTTACATATATTTTTATATATTTATGTTTATTTTATTTATTTAAGTACTGCTGTCTGGGTAAAACTGGGTCCTTGGGTACCACAATTTCGTTCCACCCCATGTACCACATGTGATGCGAATGACAATAAAGTCTCCTTGAATCCTTGAATCCTTGAATCCTTATGAGGAGGGGCTTGTATTGCTGCTCAGGTGAGGTCCACCTGCAGGTACTACCACCTTACACACACAGGGGGACTCATGTTGAGCTCCTAGGCTCACACGTGCCCGTGGTAGCCACAGTGTGAGAAGGTTTGGGTTGGATGCATCAGATCAGCAGGAGCCATTTAAACCCCAGTCATGTTCATCATCAGAAGCCGGCAGCTCTGACAGATCCTCCACGTACGGAGCGTGTGAGGAGGATGCTTCCGGGAAGTGCAGAGGAGCCGGAGCAGATCCGCCGGGGTGTGAAGTGTGCGAGCGTCAGTTCTCCAGAGCTGCTCTCTCTGATCCTAATGACGAGATGATGGCGTGTCATGATAAGAGCCTTTACCGCTCACACTGGGTGACTGATGGACTGCTTCACATCTGACAGGCGGAAGGGCAGTACGCTCGACAGGGCTGGCAGGGGAACCATCGCTGGCTCTACGCTCAGGCAGATGAGTCTGTATCAGGGTCAGCAGCACGCTGCACACGCAGGGGCCATTTAGCCTCATGGGGGGGCTTATTAAACACGGAACGTCGAGGGAGAACGATCCCCCCTCATATCACCCCCCTCTCCCACCCATTCATCAGGCGGCTAACTGATCTGGTCGGGGCAGGGGGCGGGGCTGAAGAGGAAAGCGCTCTCACCGTCTGTTCTCTCGACTGTTGCTGAAGAGCTTGATCATGTCGGAGAGGAAGAGACGCCGCACCTCCATCAGCTCGCCGCTGGGCGTGGAGTTCTTCAGCAGGGTTGCCACCACCTTCAGTATCACTGACAAACACACAGAGTAAAATAAGCTGAGCAGGACCTGCCGACGTTAGCTTAGAGATTAGAGCTCACGATCATCTGCTAGCTCCTCACCAGCGGGACCACATGACCACCATGAGCAACACCACCATGTCTGATACACCTGTAAACACACCAGCTCAGCAGTGGTCCTGGGGTGGTCCGTCTCTCATTGCTCACTAAGACTAAGACTGAGCTACTGCGCTGTCCGAGGTTCTCGTCTCAGTTAGAACGTTAGAACTCTTACCCCAATGAAGGAAAACACAGGGCTAGAACCTGTGCTAGCTAACCACGCTATCCCAGCTGTCATAGCTAACTTAGCTCACCTAGCTATCCTGGCTAATGTTAGTAAAAGCCAAATGGCCCTCTGTGGCTACCCATGATGCAGCCTGCTGCTTATAGGCTGTGTCTTTCCTTCAACCACATCTTCATCTGACCAGGCTCGTCAGTCAGCTGGCTAGCAGAGCCTTAGCTGGGCCGCTAGAAAAAGAGCTAGTTCAAACATGGAGCCTCTATAACCCTCAGTGGTGCTGCACTAAGGACGTGATGGTGAAAAGGGGAAGGGTGGGGGTGCCTGGGGATCTGACGGAGCGTCTGGACCTGGAAACGGTACCTCAGGTCACATCAGACCTGATAAGCAGGTACGGAAGGTGCTCTGGATAGAAACTGATTGTACCTGTGCGTAACACCTCACCTGGTACACCTACACACCTGTGTACACCTCAGGCTCTAGATAATGAGACTCTCAGGTACATGCATTTACATTCTTACAGAACCAAGGCAGAGGAACGCCTCCACCTTCACCGCTCCCTTTAGAACAGTTAGAAGCACGTCCGCACACAGTCTGTGATTAGCTGCAGCCTTAAGCCAGCAGTCTCCTTCACCCAAACAAACCGCACGCTGCTGAAGGACTCGCCGCACTTCTTAGCATCTCTAGAGAATCTGTGCGGTGACCTAAGCAACCATGAGACATCATATTCACTAATTACAGTGGTGGGGCGTTCAGCCAGTGCTCACTGCGCCAGGCAGACTCAGGTCTGTATGGACTCCAGCAGTACCCTGCAGTTAGGGATCGTGCACTGTCCAGCGTAAAAGGAATGACCATCTCCAGCTGGGGATCTCAGGCAGGAGGTGGAGTGTGGAAGCTTACTGGGGTTTTGGATCTTCACCGTAGAGTCGGGTTCAGGGTGCGGCTTGTGCACCACCTGCGTGCACACCTGCTCTGTCAGGATCTACAGGAGGAGAGGAGCAGAACACATCGGCGTCAGCAGAACAGTGAAAAGGGGAGCTCATCAGAAGCAGCCCTCAGCTAATGCCACCTAGCGTTCAGCCGGACGGAAGAGAGAGCGTTACAGTCTGTTGAGCTGTGTGTGATACAGTGTCGTTCGGAAGTGACCGTAACGTATGTTTGATGAATGGAGCTGCTTTAATTCCGTGTTGGAATGCTGCCCTGCACATCCTGTTCTGTGTTCCGAGTTTTTCCAGCTATGTCTGACGCTGTATTGCAGCTGCGTTGTAGCTACGTGGCTGTCTGGGCCGGCTGCTGCTGCTGTGGGGGCAGGTCTGAAGTGCAAGGTATGAGCTGGGGGTGTTGAGCAAGCGCAGGTATGAGCAGTGCAGGTATGCAGGTAGAGCAGTGCAGGAATGAGCAGTGCAGGTATGAGCAGGGCAGGTATGAGCAGCGCGGGTATGAGCAGTGCGGGTATGAGCAGTGCAGGTATGAGCAGTGCGGGTATTGCAGGGTCCATGCAGCAGGTATGAGCAGGAAATGAGCAGGGCAGGTATGAGCAGTGCTGGGTCATGAGCAGTGCAGGTATGAGCAGTGCAGGGGCATGGTCAGGTATGAGCAGGGCAGAAATGAGCAGGGCAGGTATGAGCAGTGCAGGTATGAGCAGTGCGGGTATGAGCAGTGCAGGTATGAGCAGTGCAGGTATGAGCAGTGCAGGTATGAGCAGTGCAGGTATGAGCAGTGCAGGTATGAGCAGTGCAGGTATGAGCAGTGCAGGAATGAGCAGTGCAGGTATGAGCAGTGCAGGTATGAGCAGTGCAGGTATGAGCAGGGCAGGTATGAGCAGGGCAGGTATGAGCAGTGCAGGTATGAGCAGAGCAGGTGGTATGAGCAGTGCAGGTATGAGCCGGGCAGGGAGGGCAGGGGCAGGATCCCCCCCCCCATGCAGGAATGAGCAGTGCAGGTATGAGCAGTGCAGGTATGAGCAGCGCAGGAATGAGCAGCGCAGGTATGAGCAGTGCAGGTATGAGCAGTGCAGGTGTGAGCAGTGCAGGTGTGAGCAGTGCAGGAATGAGCAGTGCAGGAATGAGCAGTGCAGGTATGAGCAGATGAGCAGTGCAGGAATGAGCAGTGCAGGTATGAGCAGTGCAGGTATGAGCAGGGCAGGTATGAGCAGTGCAGGAATGAGCAGTGCAGGTATGAGCAGTGCAGGTATGAGCAGTGCAGGTATGAGCAGTGCAGGTATGAGCAGTGCAGGTATGAGCAGTGCAGGAATGAGCAGTGCAGGTATGAGCAGTGCAGGTATGAGCAGTGCAGTGCAGCTGCGATGTGTTTTGGTACAGCTGCTTTAAGTGATGCTACACTGCAGCCATGTTGGTACCAGGGCCGGCTGCTTGGCCAGTGCCGTACTGCGGATGTGTCTCTCTGGGCTGGATGATTAAATGACGTTCAGCTCCGTGGAAGCACTGCCCCTTCAGACTAGCTAAGCGATTCTGTGCCTTGGTGTGGGGAGTCCCCTGCAGGCCATGGGGAGTGTGGAGTTGTGTGTGTGGGGTCTATTCACTGATGAATACGAGTATATGAATCATATACATTCACCTATCACTGCTAAACCCCCGCCTTAGATCTCTGTGATGCTCCTTGTATAAATCAGAACCCCCAGAGTGGATAGAGGCACCTGAGCGTCAGCGCCACTGTGTGTCTCCTGTTTCATCACCCGGCATGACCACAACCTTTCACTGACCAGCGTCTGGCCATGCTTACTATGGTCGACTCCAACTCACAGTTACTGCTTCCTGGACTAATCAGACTGGATCTAATCAGACTGGATCTAATCAGACTGAATCTAATCAGACTGAATCTAATCAGACTGAATCTAATCAGACTGGATCTAATCAGACTGGATCTAATCAGACTGGATCTAATCAGACTGGATCTAATCAGACTGGATCTATTAGATGTTCCTCTATGTTAATTCTGTCTGTCTCTCTCTTCTCATCCGGGTTCGACCTGAGGAGGTTGGGTTCCGCCCTTGAGCCTGGTCCCTCTCGAGGTTTCTTCCTTACCCGGGGGAGTGTTTCCTTGCCACTGTTGCCTCTGGCTTGCTCAAGGGGGGCTCGGACCCGGTTCTTCCACCCTCACATGTCTGTACTTTAACCTTGTGGTTCTTTTCTTTGTATGACAAATTGACTTTTTGTGAAGCTGCTTTGAGACAACGTTGGTTGTAAAAAGCGCTATATAAATAAATATTGATTGATTGATAAACATTTCGTGGTGGAGGCCAGAGGACCTTCTCCACTAGAGGACCTTCTCCAATAGAGGACCTTCTCCAATAGAGGACATTCTCTAAACCTTAATAAAATATCTATAAATATCTTTATATTTACACTGAAGTGAACTAACTCTAGCCCTCTCTAGTCGTCACCATAGATAGATGGATAGGCAGATAGAGAGACAGATATAGATCCCTCCTATATAAGAGTGCTTTAGCTAATCAGTCCTCGGTCCTCTTCCTCATACGGACTGTCCACCCTATCCTTATGATACTCATGCAGCAGACTGAGCTGGAATGCTGGAACGTTCCTTTAAGATCTCAGTAACAGCCCGGCACCCTTCCCGGATCGGACACATGCTTGAGGATGAGCTGAATAGATGTGCTACCTCGTAGAGCGTGTTGTACGTCGTCACCGACACCGCGCTGGTGTGCAGCATGAGCCTCTCGCCCAGCAGTGTGAAGAGACTGTGCGTGTGCATGATTTCCACCTTCCTCCTGCGGAAACACACACGGAAGCGTCAAGGCAACAGGAACGAGCTCGGCACCTCCGACGCACGCTGTAACAAATCAGCCCTGATCTGCAGGAGCCGCTTCCAGACACGCGCGGGAACAAGAGCAGCGCTCACGGAGACGGAGCATCGGAGAGCACATCGCTCAGCAGAGCCCCCGGCCGGGGAGGGACAGCTCAGACGAACAGCCTGCCACCACCGCGCCAGAATCACTCCACAGCCTTCAAACACAGCAGCCCGGCACTTACTCAACAATAACCACGGAGAGGGGGGGTGGGGGGAACGGGGGGCTGGGGGAGGATTTATACAGGCCCACCGTGGAACAGGCTGGGCATGGGGACCAGGGTGGAGGCTGTGTTCCACTGAACAGCAGGTGTAGAGACCGGATACCTCCCAGTACTGTATTACAGACACCAGCTATTCATCCACCCATCCATCCATTCATTCAATCTGAGTCACAGTAACAGACAAACACACTACTAACAGGTGCACACACACACACACTAACACACAATCACACACTCACACTCACATACACACACACACACACCCACTCACACACTAACACACACGCACACACTCACACACACACCCACTCACACACTAACACACACGCACACACTCACACACACACACACACTCATACACTCACACACACACACACACACACACACACACACTCATACACTCACACACACACACACACACACACACACACTAACACTCACACACACTCACACTAACACTCACACACACTCACACACACACTCTCACACACACACACTCACACTCACACTAACTCTTAGACACACACACACACACTCACACACTCACACACACATACACACTCACACACACACACTAACTCTTAGACACACACACACACACACACATACACACTCACACACTCACACACACTAACTCTTACAGACACACACTTCCTCTCCATTTGTCGTGTTTCTTATTAATCAGGTTTGATGGACCCCGTCATTTGCCCACCGTCGCCTGGAGCAGTAGAGCAGTAATGGCTCCTCAGAACCCAGAGAGAGAGAGGAGGAGCTGGACGTTCAGGTGGAGGAGGTCCAGTATCTAAAACCCCACACAGTAACATTCCCTTCTCCCTGGCCACACCCACTCCCCTCTCCGATCAGTGTTTCCTGGACGACGTGGGCAGGTCGCGTGCTCAGACGGGACAGCGCTGTAGGACACAGAGGTCTAGGAAAGGAAGAGTACTCACTTGTGGCCCAGGTGCTTGAGGAAGTAGCCCAACACCTTCAGCGCCTGCACTCGAATGCTCTCGCTCTTGGAGGCCAGCAGCTTGTAGACCACTCTGGACAGAGCACAGGACATACAGCAGGGTTCTCACCAGACACCTCATTCAGTTCCCCCAAGAACCCTTCAGCCAAACCCCCTACATACTGTTCAGGTTCTACAGCTCAGAACCACAGAACCGTATGCTCGGCCTTTATTAGAAGGACCGCAGCATACAACACCACCCCACACAAGCCGCCCTGGTCTAACAGGGACGTAGATGTGGGGAAGCGCGTCAGAGCAGGCGTGCATCACAGCAGCGTCAGCTACACCGCATCAGCTACACCGCATCAGCTGCACCGCATCAGCTGCACCGCGCCGGGGACATAACTTCATCAGATCTGTCCACATTTCATTAGCGAGGCGCACGGGGCACAGGCCGGATCCTGCTCGTCAGTAACGATATAAAAATGGAAATACGCAGATCTTCTTATGTAGATGAGGCTGAATAATTCATGAGGCACACTCGGCGCTGCGAGAGCGCACGAGAGGCAATCACGCCGGAGCGCTCACCGGATGCCGTTTCTCTGGTCGAAGGCGGGGATCATGGAGGCCGGATGCTCAGACATCAACGCCACCAGCAGCTGAAGGACATCGTGGAGGTTTTCGTCCTGCGGGCATCGTTCAGGGTTATAACAGGTACATTACAGGTCACATGACCTACACTCAGCTGTCATTTAACCCGTCAGAGCTACCACTAATGTGCTGATACACTTTCAATGCACACACTCAACTATTACCATGTAACTGCATGCTTATAACATATGTACTAAGGTGGTAGGCTAAAAGTACAGAACATGCAGAATGTCCTCTGCAAATAAATAGCGCACCTAAAGCAAAACGGCCCACAGGACACTGCCCACAGGACGGCGTCCCACAGGACACTGCCCACAGGACGGCGTCCCACAGGACACTGCGCACAGGACGCTGTCCCCACAGGACACTGCCCACAGGACGGCGTCCCACAGGACGGCGTCCCACAGGACACTGCCCACAGGACGGCGTCCCACAGGACACTGCCCACAGGACGCTGTCCCCACAGGACGCCGTCCCCACAGGACGCCGTCCCCACAGGACGCCGTCCCCACAGGACGCCGTCCCACAGGACACTGCCCACAGGACGCTGTCTCACAGGACGCTGCCCCCACAGGACGCCATCCCACAGGACACTGCCCACAGGACGCCATCCCACAGGACGCTGCCCCCACAGGACACTGCCCACAGGACACTGCCCACAGGACACTGCCCACAGGACACTGCCCACAGGACACTGCCCACAGGACGCCATCCCACAGGACGCTGCCCCCATAGGACGCCATCCCACAGGACGCTGCCCCCACAGGACGGCGTCCCACAGGACGGCGTCCCACAGGACACCATCCCACAGGACGCTATCCCACAAGACACTACCCACAGGACACTGTCCCCACAGGACGCTGTCCCCACAGGACACCATCCCACAGGACGCAGCCCCCACAGGACGCTGCCCACAGGACGCTGCCCAAAAGACACCACCCACAGGACGCTGTTGGCTGGATAGTTCTGGTTGGTGGACGATTCTCAGTCCAGCAGTGACACTGAGGTGTCCAGCAGCACTGCTGTGTCTGATCCACTCACACCAGCACCACCCACACTAACACACCCCCACCACGTCAGTGTCACTGCAGTGCTGAGAATGATCCACCACCCACATCATACCTGCTCTGTGGTGGTCCTGTGGGGGTCCTGACCATTGAAGAACAGGGTAATACAGTACACAGAGAAACAGATGGACTACAGTCTGGACCTGTACACCTACAGAGTGTCCTGTACGGTCAGTGGAGCTGACAGGATGGACTAAAGCCTGTCCTGGACGGGACTAGATTTAGAGGGGAAGGTTCTGTTTTCACCGGAGTGGATTCAGCCCCTTCTGAAGGGACCCCCGCTCCGTCGTGTGGTGGGATCCTGCTGTGCTGTAAATATAAACTCGGGGAGATTAAGGAACCGCGTCTCCACTCTTCGTCTCAGCAGTGCTGTGTGTCCCCATGCTAATGGCGAAGCTAATGGGACAGTTCGTTCACTAAGGGGGGGGCAGATGGTTAGAGTAAACAGAGGCAGGGCTCAGTCAGAGGCTGTCACCTGCTCCTGTCTGAGGTGAAGACAGTGAGCAGATTGATCGAGCCCTGCAACAGCTCCCGACGGAAAACTGATCCCGCCCCCAACGGGATAAAGAGGGTAGGAACCAGGAGGTGTCCATACCGGAGTGGCCGGACAGTGTAGAGAGGGAGTTCTGCTATCTGTTCCAGAATGTCTCACACATTCACACTCTTCCTACACAGTGTGCCAGAATGTTCTCCCCATCATCAGTGTTCTAGAATGTTGTCCCCTATTCACACTGTCTATCCCTTACCCACACTGTTCTAGAATGTTCTTCCGTCCTCACACTGTTGTATAACATTCTCCTTCATTCCCGCTGCTTTAGAACGTTCCTCCCCATTAACACTCCTCATAAGAACATCCTCCCTTATCCACGCTCCTCCGGAATTCCTCTATTCCGACTGCTTGGGATAGCGGCCGAGCAGCAGTATGTGTGGGGCCGGTTTGCTAACCCATGAGCCCACAGCCATCAGGTGTGTCTCTGGTGTGGACTGACTCACCTCATGCATGGTCAGCAGGTAGTTCTGGATGCTCTGAAGCTCGTCCTCCTTCACGCCTCGATCCTGAAAACAGCAGTTACGGTTCAGGAAACACACTTCACAGTTCCGCAATGATGACCATTCCACAGACATTCCTGCGCTCTCATGCTCAGGGACATGACCCCAGGCTTTAGATCTGACCGAGACGCCGCATGGGACGCTGACCTGACCGCAGGACCTTTCAGCCAGCAAAGCCGAGCAGCTTTCCTGCCTGCATGATGGAGGGATTAACTCTCAGGACAGACCCCGAGCACAAAGTCACAGGTCTGCACTCGTCTGCTTTACCCCCATCCCTAGACTCCCATAGACTCTGGGTATGGTACACGTGTGGTATGTGGTTTACTGTTCTTATTTCTCCAGTTTATTTAAACATCACATTCAAAATGCACTTACAAAAAACAATAATACACCCATCAATACAGAAACAGCTCCCCCAGGAGGAGGTGTGGGAGTGCGGGCGTGTTGGGAAGGAGGATAAAGGTGACCAGGATCAATAACTGATGATAAATTTAGACTGATATGATCAATATTTATTGAGCTACACATACAGAAGTCTGTCTCTCAGTATGGCGTCGGCCGCCGTGTTCGCTAACCCAACACGCCAGACGTCTCGGTATGGAGCTGTAGAGGTTCCTGATGGTGTCCTGTGATAATCCATCCCATGCAGCTTGAACATCCTCACACAGTTCCTGCAGATGGTGCGGTAGGGGTGGAGGTGGAGGGACACCAGGTCTTCTGGACGTGTGATAACAGACCGTTCATCTTGGTGCTGACCACGGTGCCTCCACACACGGATTCGTTGGGCGTCTCCACCAAGACTAAAGCGGGACTCGTCACTGAAGATGACCCGCTGCCATTCTGAGTCACTCCATGACAGTCTGGTACGACACCACTGCAGTCTTTGGTGACGGTGACGTGGTGTTAAGGACAGTCGTGGTAACGGTCTGTGTGCATGTAGTCCTGCGTGGTGCAGCCGTCTGCCGATGGTGCTGCACTAACAGGAGGACTCATGGAGGACACCACTGCTCGCTGGAGGTCTGTAAGGGTGGATGTTGGGTCAGGTACAGAGATCACGTCACATGTGCAGTTTGTCACGTCATTATGACGTCTCATGATGTCACACCTACACCCCCCACAGCTGTTTGATGGCGAGTGGATCTGGAATGTCTCTGTACCGTTATTTACACTGTCGTCACGTCCCCCTCTACCGCTGTCACGGCGACAGCATGTCAGAGAGCGAACCTTCTAGCCTCTCCTAATCCTCCACAGACGATCTTCCAGAAGTTCAGTCGGTACTCGGTGCCAGTTTGGACAGACGTGCCAGATTAATAAGCGCTCCATGATCCCGTCCAGGTGGGGCGCGTGCGTGCGCCGGTACCAGCCTGCTGACGGTTCTGTTTACGGCACACCCAGGTGGGGTCTTTTACAAGCTGTTGTGTGGCTGAGCCTCTGCGGCTGATCAGAGCACACACTTCCCCTCGCTCCGAGCGGGACAGGCTGAGAGGTAATTGATGTTTGTGTGTGGTTTGGCTCTCCGACAGAAGCAACGCCGCACACGAGAACCCGCACTGCTCCAGCGAGGTCACGCCTCGGCGTGCGAGCAGGGTGCTGGTGGAGAAGCTAATGCTCCGGGTTCTCGTGGTACTCACGGCGCAGCACCGGCTCGTTATCCACATACGCAGGAGAAGGAACAGCAGGTCTTACCTTCAGAATGAGCTGCTTCAGAAAGAGCAGCATGAAGGCCCTCAGCGAGACGATCTCCTTCTGGGACGGCCGGGGTCCATCTGAAAGCAGACCACCAGAACAAGACACGGTCAGCAGGAGGACACCCGGGATGGACTCTTGGTCCCCATGGTCTACTCCAACAGGGACTAAAGGCACGAGTGCTCACCCCAGACTCTGGGTTCGACTTTATAAAGTTCTCCCCACACTTTTCCAGAACGTTCTCCTCTGTTCACACTGTCCATCACCACTGTTTTAGAACGCGTTCCTCGATCTGCAGTGTTCTAGACTGTCTCCCACACTGACACTCTTCTAGAATGTTCTCACTATCCACTGTTCTAGAGCGCTATTCCCATGTTCTCCACAATCACTACTCCTCTAGAAGGTGCTCTGCTCTCCACAATGTTCTAGAATGTCTTCATAGGGATAGTGAACAGAGGAGAACCCGCCGTAACAGGACTTCAGAACACTCCGTCACCACATACGACAGAACACAAGTCTCAGCAGGAGACACACACGACCACAAAACACACACTCCGTCACCACATACGACAGAACACAAGACTTAAGAGTCACACAAAACAAAAAAAAACCAAACAAAAAACACCACTTTCAGAGAGACACACACCACATACACACACACCATACACACACTCTCCACACCTATTAAACACACTCTCACACACACACACTCTCACACACACACCACACACACACCTATACCACACACCACACACACCTATACACACTCACACACAACGCTCTGCACACACACACACACACACACACACACACCACACACACACACACACACACACACACACACACACACACACACACACACACACACACACACACACACACACACACACACACCTATACACACACTCTCACACACACCTACACACACACCTATACACACTCTCACACACACACACACACACACCTACACACACACCTATACACACTCTCACACACACACACACACACACACACACACACTCACACACCTATACACACACTCTCACACACACACACACACCTATACACACACACACACACCTATACACACACACACACACACACACCTATACAGACACACGCACACAAACACCTATACACACGCATACACACACACACACACACACACACACACCCCTATACACACACACACACACACACACACACCCCTATACACACACACACACACACACACACACACCTACACACACACACACACACACACACACACACACACACACCCCTATACACACACACACACACACACACACACACACACCTATACACACACACACACACCTATACACACACACACACACACACACACACACACCTATACACACACACACACACACACACACCTATACACACACACACACACACACAGACACACACACACAGACACACACACCTATACACACACACACACATATATATATACGGCATCTTTGTGAGCATCTTTGTATCTGAATGCAGCCAGACAAAAAATTAAGCGTCATGTTGTTGACCCATAGAGATTATATATACTATCTAGAACCACCGGTGAACCCAGACGTGAGTTAAATATGACTTGTAGAAAGCCTCAGTTATTATTTATTTTATTTAGTATTTATTTTGAGGTGATTTGAAGGTCATTTGTGAACTCCAGTTACCGTTTGAGTATTGGGCTTTCACAGCGCAGACCAATGGAAACGATCTGAACCGAAATACGGCGCATGGTGGACTAACGCCGCTTCCCCCTCTCCTGTGTGCAGGTCAGTGTGGGGTACAGAGGCAGTAAACGCTCGGCTCCCATCACCGTGACCTCTGAATTCAGTACGCTAGCACTCTTTAGCATTTCACATCAAAGCACTCCAGACGACTCTGTTTACATCACAACCGCTTAGTTATGCAGCAGTGCTGACGCAACTCCCCGTTAACTCCGTGACCCAGGGAGACCTAGAACCGCTCGTATGATGTCATTCACCGGAACCAGATCTAATACAACAAACCAGAACCCCACACAGTGAACATACCCAGTCCACACCCACCAGCCCCAATCAGCCTAGGAGGGACAGGCAGGACGGAGTCTGACTGGGCTCCACGGCTCAGAACAGCTCCCAGTGGTGGTGAAGGTAACCAGACGTCCCCTCTAAAAGCCCCGCCCCCCCACAGGAAGCTCCTACAGGAGGTGGTTCTGAATACGCTGCCTGATGTCTGAGACGCTGTTTATGATAGTGTGGAGAAGATCTCAGCCTTAAACTCCATTCATGGTGGAGGATACATGCTGCAGGGCGCTGGGATCCAGCTTGCTGTAGAAGATAAACATTAAACCACGAAAATCATCTGATCACTAAACCACACACACGCAGCACAGAGAGGTCAACTCGGTCGCAATCAGCCCATCAGCACTCGCCCTCAACAGCGCCAACACGGCGGCCCGACCCATACTGAGAGACAGACTTCTGTATGTGTAGCTCAATCAATATTGATCATATCAGTCTAAATTTATCACCAGTTATTGATCCTGCTCACCTTTATCCTCCTTCCCAACACACCTGCACTCCCACACCTCCTTCCCTCCCTCCCTCCCTCCCTCCCTCTCTCTGTTTCTGAAGAGTGGATGTTCATAGTGAACAGATCAGGGTGGGGGTGATGAGCAGTAGTGTGGGCCTGAACACTGTCAGAGTAGCGCTCTCTCTCTCTCTCTCTCTCTCTCTCTCTCTCTCTCTCTCTCTCTCTCTCTCTCTCTCTCCCCGTCTCTGTGTCTCTCTCCCCCCGTCTCGCTCTCCCCTTCTCTCTCTCCCAGTCTCTCTCTCCCAGTCTCTCTCTCCCCCTCTCTCTCTCTCCCCGTCTCTCTCTCCCCCTCCCTCTCTCTCTCTCTCTCTCCCCCTCTCTCTCTCTCCCCCTCTCTCTCTCCCCCTCTCTCTCTCCCCGTCTCTGTGTCTCTCTCTCCCCGTCTCGCTCTCCCCTTCTCTCTCTCCCAGTCTCTCTCTCCCCCTCTCTCTCTCCCCCCGTCTCTCTCTCCCCCTCCCTCTCTCTCTCTCTCTCTCTCCCAGTCTCTCTCTCCCCCTCTCTCTCTCCCCGTCTCTCTCTCCCCCTCTCTGTGTCTCTCTCCCCCCGTCTCGCTCTCCCCTTCTCTCTCTCCCAGCCTCTCTCTCCCCCTCTCTCTCTCTCCCCCTCTCTCTCTCTCCCCGTCTCTCTCTCCCCCTCCCTCCCCCTCTCTCTCTCTCCCAGTCTCTCTCTCTCCCAGTCTCTCTCTCCCCGTCTCTCTCTCCCCCTCCCTCTCTCTCTCTCTCTCTCTCTCTCTCTCTCTCTCTCTCTCTCTCTCTCCCCCTCTCTCTCTCTCCCCTCCTCTCTCTCTCCCTCTCTCTCCCCCCCTCTCTCTCTCTCTCTTCTCCTCTCTCTCTCTCTCGTCTCTCTCTCTCTCTCTCTCTCTCTCTCTCTCTCTCTCTCTCTCTCTCTCTCTCTCTCTCCCCGTCTCTCTCTCTCTCTCTCTCTCTCCCCATCTCTTTCTCTCTCTCCCCGTCTCTCTCTCCCCGTCTCTCTCTCCCCGTCTCTCTTTCCCCGTCTCTCTCTCCCCGTCTCTCTCTCCCCGTCTCTCTCTCCCTCTCCCTCTGATGAAATGTAAACATTTCCCTCCTGTGTTCTAACCCAGCTGTAATGGAGATATTTTCTATTACCAGCTGATTTCACAAATGAATCATTACCAGTGAGCTCTCTCACATCACTGCCCAATTCCTGCTAATAAGGCGCTCGGAGCAGAATGGGTAGAATTGGATTTTTAATGGATGTGTCTGGCTCTGGAGCTGGGAAAGACAGGATTAGAGGAGAAAAGGAACGGATGAATCGATAGTACAAATTATATCAACTTTCCTGAAGCACCGTTCCTCCTGTTCCATTAGCCTCCCCAAACCAACACTCCTCCTCTCGTTTACTCCGAGACATGACATCTCAGGAATATCCCAAACCCTCACTCAGCAAACACAGCGCTGTGCTTCCTCTGCTCGGGCCTGCTGGCGTGTGCGGCTCGGGCCTGCTGGCGTGTGCAGCTTGGGCCTGCCGGCGTGTGCGGCTCAGGCCTGCCGGCGTGTGGTATTTGCAGAGAGCAGTTATCCAAACAGATGTGTGGGGTGTTTGGAAGGCGGGAGATGTGACGTTAAGGTCATTACTCCACTGCAGGTACACATTAACACCGAGCCCAGTAAACATGTAGTGATCAGGTGCAGGCCTGTACTACAGTTCATCTCCCAGAGACATCACCCTTCTCACTCACACAGCAGGGGCGGAGCTAGAACGACCACTCCATCACATACACCTCCCTCTATCTCCACTGTCCCCTCCATCAGCTCCACTGACCGTACAGGACACTCTGTAGGTGTACAGGTCCAGACTGTAGTCCATCTGTTTCTCTGTGTACTGTACTACCCTGCTCTTCAATGGTCAGGACCCCCACAGGACCCCCACAGAGCAGGTATGGTGTGTGTGGTGGATCATTCTCAGCACTGCAGTGACACTGACTCCACACTCTACAGGTTGTACAGTCTGACGATTAGAGAGCTCAGCACTGTCTACGGGAACCAACAGCCCTCGCTCCGTCACTGCAGACACAGAGCCATTTAAAGACTGGACACAGCAGAATCATGGATCAGCTACACCCGTCCACTCAAGAGCCCACGACTGGACAGCGCTGCGTGTTAAAGTGATGCATGTGTTTAATTTAAAGGTTCTGCTGAGAGAGAGAGAGAGAGAGAGAGAGAGAGAGAGAGAGAAAGAGAGCTAGAGAGAGAGCTAGAGAGAGAGAGAGAGCGAGAGAAAGAGAAAGGAAGAGAGAGAGAGAGAGAGAGAGAGAGAGAGAGAGACAGAGCGAGCAAGAGAGAGAGAGAGAGGGGGAGTGAGAGAGAGAGAGAGCGCGCAAGAGAGAGACAGAGAGAGAGAGAGAGAGAGAGAGCGAGAGCGAGCGAGCAAGAGAGAGAGAGAGAGAAAGAGAGAGAGAGAGAGCGCAAGAGAGAGACAGAGAGAGAGAGAGAGAGAGAGCGCGCAAGAGAGAGACAGAGAGAGAGAGCGAGAGAGAGCGTGCAAGAGAGAGAGAGCGCGCAAGAGAGAGACAGAGAGAGAGAGAGAGAGAGAGAGAGACAGAGAGGAGCGAGCAAGAGAGAGAGCGCAAGAGACAGAGAGAGAGCGAGCAAGAGAGAGAGAGCGAAAGAAAGAGAGAGAAAGAAAGAAAGAGAGAGAGAGAGAGAGAGCTAGAGAGAGAGAGAGAGAGAGAGCACGAGAGAGAGAGAGAAAGAAATAAAGAGAGAGAAAGAAAGAAAGAGAGAGAGAGAAAGGAAGAGAGAGAGAGAGAGAGCGCAAGAGAGAGACAGAGACAGAGAGAGAGAGAGCACAAGAGAGGGAGCGAGAGAGAGAGAGAGAGAGAGAGAGAGAGAGAGAGAGAGAGAGAGGGGGGGGGGGGTGGGGAGAGAGAGAGAGAGAGAGAGCGAGTGAGCGAGAGAGAGAGAGAGAGAGAGCTACTCTGACAGTGTTCAGGCCCACACTACTGCTCGTCACCCCCACCCTGATCTGTTCACTATGAACATCCACTCTTCAGAAACCAGCTGTTGTTGTAGCCAGCTGTGAGCCCCCTGCTCCGCCTCCTTCCCAGATGTTCTTGCCATCGTCCTGGTGCGGGACGCGTTCTGCTCGACTCAGATCTGGTTTTCCCTGACTCTAAAACCCTGTTAGTCCTGGGATTTCATTATTCCTGTATCAGCTCCAGGGCCTCCAGCCCCCGAGGCAGCCCCACACTTACGGACCCTCCAGCATGCTCCACTGTAGGTACTTCCATACAGCTCCAGACTGGCTCCCTATATTCAACTCCCCATGAACATTCTCTCAGACGGAGCACTCCAGTTTCCCTGTTCCACCTTAAACAGTGCATCAGTCACGTTACATCCCAGCCCAGGTACACCAGGTACACCAGGTACACCAGGTAACACTGATCCCACTAAAACAGGGCTCAGGTTTAGGAGTGCGGGGTGAGGAGGGCTGACGGAGGTAAGGGGTGGACTGGGATTAGACCGTACACACTGGTTTTACTTAAATACACTACCCCACGATACACACCGGAACCACCCGGACTCTTAATACGGTGATGGAGGTGTGTGGTGTTTGGCATACCGGCCACCACTAGGGGAAGTCTTAATCCCCGTTTGAGCTGGGCTGCGTTCCTAGGGGGGAGGGGCTGTCATCTCCATGTTTACTAACCAAAGCAAAGTCACACGGGGCCATGTAGGTACGGACTGTTTTCTCCCCAATAATAAAAACCTGCAGTTAAAAACTGCACTGTGTGTTTACTTGTGTCGTCTTTAACTAATATTAATACTTATTACCTTAATATTCAAATTAGTTTGATGATCTGAAACATTTAAAAGACAAACATGCAAAAGAATAAGAAATTATGAAAGGGGGTAGATACTTTTTCACACCACTGTATGCCATAATAGAGGCCAAGGTGCTGGAGGGACAGCGGGGTCATGACCTCACCCAGGTTGGAAGGGCTTCACACTAACAGCTCTCTAGCCAACACGGCGGGCTGCGGTGGAGCGGTCCGTGACCGTGAGTTCAGCAGACGCGCCTAAAGAGACCAGATCGGTTACATGTACATGAAGGAGACACGCACATCAAAGAGTGAGCTGCTGGTGGTCCCCCAGACTGACCATGGACTGACCACCCCAGATAAACCCCATGGTGTAAAACTATGATCTCTGCTGGTTCGTCCTCCTGTAAGGTGGACTGTATAATTCCATAAGGGCTAGGTCACAGGTCGACAGTACACCTTTAAGACTAAAGCTCTGAGAGACACACCCACAGAGGAGCCTGAATGAGCTCTGGTTATCAGGGAGTCTTCCAGCTTCTCCCTATAGGGGGCGCCAGTAGCAGTTAGCCACGTAACAGGAGTCACGCAGAGGACATGCGGGGTAAGCTGAAGCTGTTAACTAGCTGTAGGGGGACAGTTATTCACAAAGGGACTAACGGTGGTCACCTGCGGCTAATATAACACAGGTGTGTGAATTAGCCCAGGCGGCGTACCACACAGCGATGTGCTCTGATGCCTCCGGGTGGCGCTGAAGTCTACACCAGGGTATGGTCACTGAAGTGCCAGTTGTCTGAGTGGTGCTCTGATAACGATGTGGGCTGTAGATACCCGGTGTAACTTTAAGAGCAAGTCTGGTCGGGACACAACACAAGCATAGAGAGAACCAGAACTCACAGCAGAACCAGAATCTCCATTTCAGCTGGTGGGGGCGGGGCCTGTCCCTAACACTAAAGGCTATGTTCGGTGTGAACTCGGTCCATTTTAACGTGTGTAAACTCGACCTGCATTCAGGTCCGCACCAAAGAACTGACCCTCAGAACACGAAGGCCCCCAACAAAGAGAGACCTGAACACCAGAGGCTGCTTTACCCAGAGCACCTCAGCGCTGTACCGCCCATGTACCACGCCCACTGTCATCAGCCTACCCCTCACAGACCGTCAGAGTTCCTGCAGCAACAGCTGCTCATAACAGCAACACACTTATATTCAATATGTGGAAAACATTTTTGGCCAAGCAGCAGTGTCCTGACTGGGCTACACCCAAACGGGTAAACCAATCCAGACGCAGAGGTGCAGAGCAGTGTGTTACAGCAGTGGTTGGGTGTTCCTGTACCTGTATGGTTGATGGTTACCATGAGAGAGTAACCGTCGGGCGCAGCGTGAGATTTGGGCCCGGTAGCCGCGGGGATGTGAACCCCGAGACTGAATGAACAGGTTCCCGACCCTGACGCTCCGAGGAACGCTCCGAGGGACGCTCCGTGTTCGTGTGTGGGTCTCTGTGAGCGCTACCGGTTCGGACTGTGTACTGACCGAGGAGCTGGACGAGGAGCAGGTGAGCTGAACTACGGTGTGTGTACGTGTACAGGTGCAGGAGACTCACCCAGGCCTCTGGGGGTGATGGAGCTGCAGGGTGCCGGGTTCACCGCCCAGTAGTAGTACTTCAGTGTGTGCATGAGCTGCAGCACCGTCCCCACCCGCCGGATGGTGTTGTAGATGGTGGCCGTGCCGATGAATTCTGCCGACAGGTAAGTGTACAGGGACAGCTGCACCTGAAGGAGACGTAAACACAGGAGCTGACGAACACATGGACAATCTTCTGAACAGGTGACATCAGAAACCCCATACACCCTTATCTAGAACTACACCAACAGTTTAACAGAACCGGGTTCTTACATCGCTACACTCCATTAGCGCTAAAGATGATTTCATTAACAGCGCCAGGATGACGTGCTCAGTGATCGTGTTCAGGTGTGAGGTGGTCTGTTTACGGGGACTTTACAGCAGCTTTGAACACAGCTCAGCCAATCAGATTTCAGGACCGGGACTCTCTCGCCTCAGCTACTTACAGGAGAGTAAAACTGACTGACCTGCTCTGCTTCTGCACACAGGTTTAGGTTCCATCACTGGTTCCTACATGAACCTATCTAGCACCTTTGGTGTGCGTCACATGAAAGCAGGCCGTATTCGCTTTAATGTCTTATTAATAAATCACACAACCGCACATATACACCGCACATGCACACCATACATATACGCCGCACATGCACACCATACATATACGCCGCACATGCACACCATACATATACGCCGCACATACACACCACACATATACGCCGCACATACACACCACACATGCACGCCGTACAGACACACTGGGGTCTGCTGATGCCACCAGTAGAGAACCTCATCTCCGTTTCCAGGTTCTGGGTTTGTGTGAACCGGGAGAACCCGCTGTTCCAGGGTGAGGGGACTAAGGGGATTACCCCAGACTCTGGTTCTGACCTGCAGTGCAGCAGTGCGTTTATCCTTCTCCTGTGAGGTCATGGTTTGGAGATATGAGGTTTTGTTCTGACTGCAGAGATGTATGCACACTGGCTGATGCTGATTGGCTGATGCTGATTGGCTGATGCTGATTGGCAGTATGGAGTCAGGCCGTTCTGCACCTTGCATTGGGCACAGACTCCGAACAGAGCAGCCTGGGGAAGCTGGGTTTTCTGTGTGACCTCAGGAGCAGAGAGGTTTCTCCTACTGGGTCAGGATGGTGAGAGACGTGGTGAGGAGCCTACAGAGGAGCCTGTGGGTAAGCAGGACTGCTGCTGCTGCTCTGGACCTCGAGGAGAAGGAGGAGAAGGAGGAGACAGTGATGAGTGTGGGCCGCGCTCCCAGTTCCTGCTCTGCACTCCCAGCAGAGCCTCCCGGAACGCACAGTACGGGAATACCACACCAGGGGAGAGCTGACCCGCCTGGAGCCTAAGCCAACCGCTCTTACACTCGTCCGCGAGAGAGGGACGGCCAGTTTAATCTCTCTCTCTCTCTCCATCTCTCTCTCTCTCTCTCTCACGTTAAGTCAGTCTCCCTTACTGTGTCCCCCTGTGCTACTCACACTGTCTCTCTCTCTCCTCCATTGCACTCCCTCTCTCTCTCTCTCCTCTTTGGTTCCTCTCTTTATCACTCTTTTCTCACTGGATCACTTTCTCTCACCCCAGTCGTCTTTCCCTCCCTCCCTCTCTCTCTCTCTAACTCGATGTCCTTCTTCTCTGTTCCAGGTCTTCCTCTCCCACGTCCCCACTTTCCCCCGTTTCCTTCCTTCATTCTCTCTAGCCATCTCTCCCAGCCTCTCTCTCCCAGCCTCTCTCTCACCCTCTCTCTGTTCCATATTCCGAGTTGTGTTTGGTCTCCACCCCCCCCCCCCCACCCCCCTCTTATTTATTCATGAAGGGTCCTCGTGGCCCGGCGGCTGTGCAGAGTGTGTTTGGTGCATGCAGTGTTGTCCCTCTTTGATACGCCTCATCCGTTCCTTCACGGGTCGTTACGGAGCGCAGGGGGCGAATTTCAATCTTTCAGCATTTCAAAACAAACTTCCTCCAACTTTACAGACAGAGCGTGACAAGCAGCGGAACCCGCCGTGACAGAACGGCAGAGGACCCCAAAGAACTGATCACGCCCCCCCGACTCCAGCAGCAACCTCACACGACCCGGAGCAGAGCTTCGGAGCGGTTCTGACTTCAAAAGCTAATCTGAAGCTTCTCCTTCCACACGCGGAACAAACAGCCCCACCGACGCACTTCCTCACACCACCCGGCCTGTTCCAGACTCCGACTCGCCCTTCTGGGGACAGGCTGGATTTCCATCAGATCCCAGGAACCCAGGAGGTAGTGACCCGAGCTTCAGTTTGGGGACAGTGTGCGGATGCAGGGTGCTGCATAAAACCCGTCCAGTGGTTCTCTGTGCTGATGAGGAACGTTCCACCATGTCCACAACAGCATGTACCTGCATAAGCAGCCTGTATTCTGAAAAAACAAAACCCTGCCTGATTGGCTATCATGGTAAAACTAAGTGGCACAGTAGAGCGGTTTAGACGTGGATGATTTGGTGCACACCATCTTATCCACTAAAGTCACCAGACGGTTATACGCAGCTCATACAGGACAACCTGCTGAACCTTAACACAGGTCACCCGTTCTCATCCTCATTTACCCCAGATCTGAAACTCAGCACATCAGCTCAACCGTCAGCTGACCAAGGCACCAAACCGCATGTGGCTATATGAACATCTGTGGTTACAGAGGGGGCTGTGGTTACAGAGGCCGCGCTAAGGCACAGTAATGACACCGGTGGACATACCGCCCGTTCACTTGCGCTCAGGTACCAGTACACAGTGCTAATTGGGTTATACAGCATGTGGTGAACTCCAGCTGACGCTGTGCACCCTCCCCGCTCCGCTCCGGGGGCTGCAGCGCTGCTCCGGTACAGCCGAGCTATGTTTAGCTGTTCCGTGCCGGGGCGTGTTGACAGGGTGAAATATGTGTGCCGGGACAGCAGAGGTGACCCGGACCCCACTGAGGCGCTCTCACCTTGGCAGGGGTGTGGATCCAGATGGCTGCGTTGAACAGGATGTGGTCACACAGCTGCTTGAGGAGAGGAGCGCCGTGACTCAGGCCGTCCAGGTACTTCGCGAAAGACAGGAACTGCTCCAGGACGGCTCTGGTGATGTGCACTCGCGACGACTGCAGAGCAAAACAGAGCACAACGTCAAACAGGCTGCAGCTCGGCCGCCTGGCATCACAGCGCCCTGGAGGATTAGGGCGAGTCTGTGACGGGCCGTGTTCAGGGTCACAGGGCCCCCAGCAGAGACAGGGCCCCCAGCAGAGACAGGGCCCCCCCAGCAGCAGGACCCTGAAGGACTTGGAGAGGTGTAGGACTGTGTGCTCCGTGTTCTCCTCACCATGGACTGAAGAGGACGGTTGTAGAGAGGGCCTGAGAGGTGGGTGTGGCGTACCTGGGCTACATGAGTGAAAGTAATCATACCTCCAGACGAGTCTCCACACACCTTCACCAGGGGTGGGAATAATAAATACTGAACCCTTGAAAAGCTCCTGCAGCAGCGGAGCGTGTGGTGTAGCTCCACCTGTGCGGCTGCAGCCCGACTCACTCTGATTAATAAACAACAACAAAAATAAATCAGTGATAAATAAAAGTTTGAAGTTCCTGTTTGACTTTGGAGCCAAATGAGGACGTTCACTTTGAGGCGGTGAAGTTGGTGGGTGATTAGTGCTGGCTGGCACCTGTGGGGTGGCCAGCGTGGGCAGTGGGTGAGCAGGGCAGAAGCAGATGGCTGGCTGTGTGAATGGGACAGCTAGCAGCAGGACAGCAGACTAACTCTCAGGTGCTGTCACACATGAACACGGCAAGAGAGAGCGAGAGAGAGAGAGAGAGAGAGAGAGAGAGAGAGAGAGAGAGAGAGAGAGAGAGAGAGAGAGCGCGAGAGCAAGAGAGAGAGAGAGCGCGAGAGAGAGAGAGAGAGAGAGAGAGAGAGAGAGAGAGAGAGAGCGCAAGAGAGAGTGCGAGAGAGAGAGTGAGAGAGAGAGAGCAGGAGGAGGAGACGAGCGAGCGAGCGAGCGAGTGAGAGAAGAGAGCGAGGAGAGAGCTTGCAAAGAGAGAGAGTAGGAGAGAGAGAGAGAGAGAGTCATAAGAGAGAAGAGAGAGAGGATGAGAGAGAGAGAGAGATGAGAGAAGAGAAAGTACGAGCGAGAGAGAGAAGAAGAAAGAGAGAGCCGCTGATAGAGACAAGAGATGAAAAGAGAAAGAGAAGAGCAGACTTCTGAGAAGAGGAGAGAGAGAATCTAGACGCAAGAGAGAGAGAGAGGAGAGTGAGAAAGAGACTAGAGAGACGGGCGAGAGAGAGAGAGAGAGAGAGAGAGAGAGGAGAGACGAGAGAAGGTAGAGAGAGAGAGAGAGAGAGAGAGAGAGAGAGAGAGCAGAAGAGAAAGGGAAAGAGAGCCGAATGTGGGTAGAGGAGCGAGCGTCAGAGAGAGCGATGTGTAAGGATGAGTCGCAAGAAAAGCGATAGAGAGAAAGAGAGAGCATCAGAAACTTGATAGCTAGAAAGACTAGAGAGAGAGGCGAGAGAGCATGATAGGCGTCCGAGAGAGCTGTAGAGGGCGAGAGAGAGAGAGAGAGAGAGAGAGAGAGAGAGCGTGAAAGAGAGAGCTGGAGCTGCTGGAGCTCGACTGATTTAGCTAGTAGCCATGAACCGTCCAAATGTAGAATCAGAGAAGAAGAGTTTGGATTTTACAAGCCTAGCGCGTTAATAAAACTCTCTGGCTATCTTTATCTAGAACCTCCATCTTAGCGCTGTTCTGTTAGCCTGTAGCGTGTGTGCTGCTCACCTGGAGAGGTTACTCTGGAGCTCTCGTCAGCGTAGCGGCTCATAGAGACACGTCTGTTCTGAGGTCAGCTGAGAGCCAGTCCCTGCTTACCGTGTTAGTTCAGTTCCAGTACTGAGCCCTCTATAACAGACTGACCGACCCGACTCCACACTGCAGCGTTCACGGATAGCAGGGATTCCTAAGCAGGGACTGGAAGGCTGGGAAACTGATCCGAGCTCGGACCTCCACAGTCTAAACACCAGATCTCCTCCGAGTGTAAACTGAGCTAGCGACTTTCTCAGACATCAACACATCCCGGAGCGAGCTTCCCCATGGAGAGGAAGACACCGTTACGTAAACGTGCTGGGGGAACGGAGAACTGAAGAAACCCCACTAACCTTTTCCAGCAGGTAACCAATCACCAGGAAGCCTTTCCCTCCCAGCATCTGCTCCTGCATGGCCACAGAGCTCTTCAGCAGCTCCACCAGGAAGGCCAGGAGCGTCGCGCTGCAGGACACACATCACAACATGCCGTCAGCACATGATCAGGCACAAAGGAGACAAGGGGCGGGGTCCTCCCACTTAGAACCAGGAGAATGGCTTCTCTGTTATTTGTGGAAGACTGCAGGCTGGAACCTTATCCGTGTCCCGGTCTCCCGGAGTTCTGTAGGAATCCGGATACTGATGGTTCCTCAGTCCCCTTTTAGGCAAAGTCAGTCTGTGACTCACCACAGACAAGCCCTGAGAGTCTGGAGCTCCTGAGATACTCCTGTAACCGTACTCCACCTCCACATGGTGCTCTCTCTTCTGATGGAGGTCTCCCTTCACACGGGCATATGGACATCACAGACCACACATCATAAGTCGTTGGTCATCTTCCAGTCCTGCCGTGTTCAGCACAGGTGGACTAACTCCTGTTACAGCTACCAGGAGCCGAACATCTCTCTGTAGAGGAGGATCAGGGTTCCAGAGGCGTTCTACACCGTCTGATTACACAGAAGTGATTCTGGAAAGCAGGAACCGACACCCTGCAGGCCTCAGAGAGAGACCAGTGACCTTGGGGGGTACGTGAGGGACTGAGACGACTGGACATGAGGCTGGAGTGCCCTCAGAACAGCTAAACCAGGATCACAGTCAGCCTTGTGTGTCTTGGTCCACTAAACGAAGCTGTCGTGAAATACACCAGGCGCTGACTATAGGAAACATTCTGGGTGAGGGGTAAGGAAGCCACAACTCAGAAACAGGTGAGCCGGGCCGAGGCCATAGATAAGGACTGACACATGTGGGGAATCTCGGGAAACTATAAAAACCCCAAATCATAAAACGAAGCACATCGGAATTGGGAATAAAGGAATAAAGGCTCATGGGAAATAGAGACAGGACCGGTAAAGCCGTGTCATGGAATAGCCATACAACAGCCGAGGACAGGACCGGCAGCCAGGCCCAGGCGCAGGATGCCAGCCCAGAAACCGGTCCAGGACCGTGAGCCCCGGTCCCAGAACGGTGAGCCGTTCAGCGATGGCAGGATGGGGAGGACAGCGACGGCAGCCACGCTCCAGGCCTAAGGAGGCCAGACCAGAGCCGGTCCCAGGGACGTGGAAGCGGGTCAGACGCAATGGGAGACCGCTCAGGACGGTCAGAACCCACACAACATCTCAACTCACTTCCTCGCGGACAGGACCCGGCCAGCCTAGAAGGCCGGTCAGGACGGGAGCCGGTCAGGACGGGAGCCGGTCAGGACGGGAGCCGGTCAGGACGGGAGGACAGGAGGCAGCCAGGCCAGGAACCGGCCAGGACAAGAGCCGGTCAGGACAGGATGCTCTAGCCCATCACCAGATTGTTACTTGCCATGCCCTGAGAAGAGCTATATCGCGGTGGGCAAGATCGGAGAAAAGGAAAAGCACTCTGCGAGGAAAGCAGCTCACCTGGGCTCAGACTTCACAGCAGATGTAGCCTGTAGCCTCAACCTGTGGCTCATGGTGGGGGGATGTAAAACTGGCCACACCCCCCAACCCCAGTGCAGACAACCGCCCATTCCCCTAATGGACCAGTATGCGTCCTAAATAATTCCCCCATTAATTAAAAGGAGGACGCACACCCCAAACCACAGCACATCGGCCAGCACCAGGGCACGTCAACCAAACCAGTGGGTGTCCTCCACCTGCTCTCACTTTGTGCCTAGGTGGAAGTCAAGTCGAGGTGAATAGCGACGGAGGGCACTAAGAGCACCTGGATGCCCCCGATGGAGGGTAGGACTGGCGCCTTGTGGATGCCTCCAGTTGAGGTCACGAATGGCCTTCACGATGCCTTACAGGAGAAGGAAAAAAACACATGAGAGGAAGGACACACAGACAGAGATCATCACAGTTCAGTCATATCGACGCCAGATCGGCTGGTCCCCCCTGCAGCAGGGAGAACGTTCTATAACTCAACAACCCTCTATTACAGAGCACCCTCTTCAAACACAGATAACAGGGCACTTCTCAACACCAAGCTTCAGAGCCAGCGCGGCGGGAAACCGTAAACGCCGCGTGGACCCTCTGGGAACTGGCACCCAGCCTGCCTCCTAGGCCCTTGCCTCAACCTTTCCCTGAAGTGAGGGGTTTTGGTCGTGATGGTCGGCCAGGATTCCCGGTTTTAATCCTTAAGTCCGTCCCAGTCTTCATCTCAGACAGCGAGGGCTTCATAACCAAGACCAACCCTCACAGCCGTTGATACACTTTTTTTTTTTTTTTTTTTTTTTTTCACCCCCGCCCCCCCCAAACTCTACCACACATGCTATGGACACCGCTTGGACTCTTTAAATGCAGACTTGAGACCTACAGTTGTTGGGTTTACCGCGATCCATACCATGAACCGGGCGTTCGTTGCGGCGACTCCTGTGGCACACGAAATGGACGGGGTTTCTCTCATGGGCCGACCGACTCCAGACCACAGCCTTGGGGCGCCCCGTCGGTGGCTTTTGGGCGTTGTAGGTGAAAGGCAACAGATATTACTGGATGGGCAACAATCTACCCATCCATACAACACCCGGCACTTGCTTATGGTGCTCGAAGACCTAGGTGGATATCACTCCTCTGACTTAAAAACTTTTAAATGGTGCTTCCTGCTGCGGGGACAGGGGGGGGGGGAGAAACGATCCGATGAGAGAGAGACGATCCTGAGAGGAGACGAGAGAGAGAAAGGGTCAGTAGAGGTAAATTCGAGCCGATGCAGTAGGAACCAGAGAAAGAGATAAGAGGGAGATAAGCAGAGACGAGGGAGGAAGAGATAGGACAGACAGAGAGAGGCGTGAGGGAGAGGAGATTAGGGGGAGATGTAGACAGAGAGCTAAGGGCATAAAAAAGTGAAAGTCCCCGAGACCCGAGAGGGAGACAGAGAGAGAGAGAAGGGCGAGGGGAAGACACGAGAGGGGGGAGGCGACGCCTTTCCTGAGAGAGACAGAGTAAGAGGAGATGGGAGACAGAGAGAGATGGGGAGGGGAGGAGAGGGGGGGGGAGGAAACCAGAGGACTGAGACTGAGAGAGACAGAGAATAGGAGGGAAGATATATGAGACAGAGAAAGGGAGGCGAGGCGAGGAGAGAGAAGAGAGGGCCTTCTTCGACCCAACGATCGAGAGGTGTGGCTCTCGCGACCGTGCGATCCCCCACGACCGAGAAAGGGATCGGGACACAGGAATGAGAACCTGGACTGAGACAGATGAGACCAGAGGAGAGCGTACGAGGTCAGCATGGGGAGAGAGAGAGACCAGAGAGGGAGGCGAGACGAGAGAGACAGAACATGAGAGGGAACCCAGACGCACCTCCGAGAAAAGGGAAGGAAATCCTGAACACGACCTTACCAGAGAGTTTCGAAGATATCGGAGAAAAGAAAGGCGAGCAGAGATGCTCCCCCCCCCTACTAATCTCTGATCCTTGTGAGGATGAGGGAGCACCGACCCCTGAGATGAGGACAGAAGAGGGAGGGCCCTCCTTCAGACCGAGAAAGGGGAGGGACGAAGACGACGAGAGGAGGACAGATGAGAGAGACACAGAGAGGGAAGGGGGGGGACCGAACGACAGAGACAGGCGCCAAGCAAGACCATGTCCACTGAGCGAAACCAGATCTTCCCCTATGACATTCATCAAGGATGGATAGCACAATAGGACGGACATGGAAAGGTGACGTGAAGGCCCCATCATTAATAAGGACTGTAGATGAACACACCCTGGAACCTGAACAGAGCTTTACAGTGTGCAGTTACTCAGTAGAACCCTCTTACAGAACCACATACACACATCAGCCTGGAGAACCCTGCACCATGCATGCACGAGTCTATACTGAGGAACCCTTGGAGAACCTGGAGGGTGTAGTTCCGAGTGTCTCTAACCAACACGGAGACGAAGTCTCAAACACCTGAACGCGGAATCGAGCCGGCTGTAACGGCTGATCCGCTAAGCTCCTTCCTCCGCTCATTACCGGACCCAGCGGCGCCGAGCCGCAGCCAAATCCCCGCTGCAGTAGCGATTTTTAATCTGTAGGCGCCGAGCGCAGTTAATATCCCCATCTAAAATTAAGTAAAGTCCCCGGGAATCCCTACTCATTATGAATGACTCTACCCCGCGTGACCAGGAGCCCGTCAGGGAAGGAGGCGCGGAGGGGAGGTGTGGGAGTCCTGTAATTGAATCATCGTTTGTAGTCCTGCTGTCAATCACACTTCACCCACATCTGCAGCCCATCCTGAGAGAGTGACGTCATCCAGATGTGGCCTGTGTGGTTAGCGCTGCTGTGGAGCGGGTAGGTGTGCAGCTTGGTGAAGGAGCAGTTCCAGGTTCTCTCAGAATGGATGCGAGAGGAGAACCGGCTCTGGGGGAGGTTTCACACTGGAGCTTTTTCCCGGACCAACCAGGATCACTTGCTCCAGGAGTTCGGCACACTGGCTCAGGTGTGAAAGCGGATTTGGGCCCAGGAGCGGTTCAGAGCACCGATCTCCGGTTCTCCGGGAATTGGTGTTTCAGTTCCAGTGAGGTTCTCCGGGTTAGGATTCATTTTGCAACACGCGTGCTTCAACTTGTTGCATCACTTCCCCTTTCAGGTTCCGCGGCTGCAGGGAGGACTGCTGCGGGGAAACATGCTCGGCTTTTCCGCTCGAGCGTCCGTATTCAGTCGAACGGAAAGAGGCAGTAACCACACCTGGTACATCAGAGCATATATCTGACCATCCACATGGTGTGGATCTCCAGTCCCATCACACTCCCTGACCGATCGCGTCTGATTATGGACAGTATCTGATACTGCGGCTCTGGTGTTTCCAGATTCAGTCCAGCAGCGCCGCTCACCACCCTGATATGGCAGCACCGCTGATGTGCCTGGCTGAACCCTGAACTCTGCATGTATGGCTAAAGTCTGAACAACCTCTTACCCTGCGTTCACACTAGCAGCGACAGAGCGACAGGCAGCCACCCATTCCCCGGCATGTGGACGCGATTTAGCGGCAAGCTAACACGCCAAAAACCCCAACAGAGCGATAATTAATTATGACGTTCTAAACGATCTGCTTCAACAAATTCTTCCGACCAGTCGTAGACACGGCGGTCCGTGACCCCCCCAGCTTCTAGGGCTCTTCGGAGCTCTTCGTTCCTACCAGTGTTTGTTTCCAGTTCTCAGCAGTGTGGTGGTGAACACGGAGCAGCTCATTACCACTGTTTCCTCTTTCCCCACATGATGCGTCTTTGTACGTGCGGGAGAAGGTAGCAGATACTGCTGGGGTCTCTGGTGTCACTTAATAGCTACCTAGGTTAGCCAGCAGGCTAACGGTCTTAAAGTTAAAACCATGAATGTAATCTGTTAGCGTTCTGTATGAATTCCCGTATCAGTAATAACACAGGCTCTTTAAACTACTCAGCTGTCCTGGACCTGGTACCCGCCTCCACACCTTCCACCTACCAGCGTGAGCGTAGGGTTACACAGCTCCCGCAGGACATGTTTAAGGGACATGACATTACAGGCCACCATACCAACACCACATGATCTCATGCACAGTGTACGTATGTACATACCTGCTGTCCGTCTAATCTGTAAGGATCAGGTAGCGCAGCAAGTCTCTCTCCGAGATTCCTGACCAGACTCCACTAGGTACAGAGTGTGGGAGTTAACTGGGGACAGATCCAGAGGACTCCTGTGGGACGGAGGGCCAGCAGAGGAGGGCCACACAGAACCGTCCCTCTTCTTGTGTTTGGATGGTCTACTGCTACGTGGCTGAGCTCCATCCCACATCAAGAGCACTTACAGGTGTCTGGGGCAGCTCTAGCCGGACAGGCATGTGCCAGTGGAGTCATTCCACTGCCAGTGTAATAGGAACTGCATGGCACATACTCCGGGCCGTACAGTAGAGTTTCACCCACTGTGGGTGCCAAAGAGGCTTAAACAGATGCTCGAGGCGCATGACAGACTAAAGATCCGCGCAGGGAAGCAGCAGAACAACAGAAGACGGGGAACATTCTGACAGGGCAGGACAGCCGAGGAGAAAAACAAAGCAGCCCAGCAGGGAATAAGACGGCGCAGGAACGCCGTGGATGTGTTCCTTCTCATCTGCTGTGCTCCGGTGACTGTCAGGAACAAGGCTTCCTGCTACGGAGCGCCGTTCTAGCAGGTTTCACAAATTCCCTCCAATGACACCCGAGACTCGGCCGGCAGCACAACCCAGCACTCTGACACACGCCCGCCTCGTTTCCACTGCCCTGCTCCGAGGCACACTGGTGCTCCCGCCGTCCCATATAAACACAGCACTACTGAACACCAGAGCCTGCATGCCCATTCCTCAACATCCAGCTGGAACAGGCGCTACAGGAGGTGTAGGGACAGAATTCTACACACCCAGAAAGGTGTATATCACAATGAGTCATGCCAACGGGCCACAGAGCCAAGGAGAACCCCCCCACCCAGTTCAAAGGAAGGAACCTCGAGAGGAACCAAGACTCAAACGGGGAACCCATCCTCCTCGAGTCAACACCAGAGAACAAGACCCCCAGAGGAAAGGAGTGTTCAGTGTTTGTGAGGTGGAGGAGTGAATGTCTGATCTGTAGTTAAGTAGCTGGGTCATCGGATGGGTCAGCAGGACGCAGGCCAAGCTTCCCCAGCGCAGGACAGTCAGGAGCTCCGTCAACAAACCTGACCTTGAAGTGATAAAGGTGGAGCTAGCTCTTCTGGTCCTGTAGGGACAGGACGGTTCCGAGTTCAGCAGGACGGCGTAGATGTAGAAAACCTGTTCTGGTGAAGTTACTAAAAATGAATGGGAGTCTATAGGAGGAACGAGGGATGGATAAACGATACACGGAGGAGTGCAGGTCAGCATGTCTGTGGATTAGGGTCAGGGATCTACCCTGAGTGAGTGCATGCTGTTCGGTGTCTGTAGATTAAAGGAGACATCAGGGTTTGGGTGGGGCCGAAAATGAATAGGACTCTATGAGAGGAAAGAGGGATGGGGAAAAAAGACGAGTGCAGGTTAGACCAACTTTGAATTTGTGCCCATGGGGTCTGTGAAATGGGGTCTGTTAGTTGCGTAGGGGTCTGTTAGATGGCCTTATTCCCTCTTAATGGGAATTTTTTTGGGAAAGTTTTTCAGGAAATTGTCCGTCTGATCAAAAGCAGTACACAAACACATCATTCCCAATCAGACCCAACATTCCGGAGTGGGAATGATGTGAATATCTACACTAGTTAGTGGGCAAAAACTCTCTCAGCCAAGGCGCTGCTTACCAGTAATCAGTCATGAGCGATAGGAGCCACAGACCGTACAGCGCTATGTACCCAGGACCCAGAACCAGACACACCCCTGGGCCTAGACCCAGACAGATCCAGCTGCAGCTAACCGAACACGTCTCGGCCCGACTGTCACATCACTGCAGGACTGCCCGCCCTGCAGTAGAGCACTGACCTGTCTAACGTCCTCTGAAGCATGATGTTGCAAGACTGGGGCCACAGGAAGGACGTCTGGCCCAAGGCTAGCGGTGTTGAAAGCTAAGGCCAAAGGCAAAGCTCCAGAACATTCTCCCAGGCGCACGGGCTCTTCCACAGATCACAGCGCCTTCCTTCAGGCACCGGAGGCAACGAGACATCAGTGGAGCCGGAGCGGCTGACTTCATCTCACAGCATGTAGTAGAGTAGTAGAGCATGTAAGTAAAGCCACGTGCGGCGAGACGCCCGGGCGAATAAGAGTACTAGTGTAAACAATCAAGGATAAACTGCTGATTACCTTAACGACGCGTCTCCGGGCGGAGACAACACCTTCACAGAGCCAGAGAGCAACTCAGAGAGGGCACACATACAGGATCCAAAGGCAGAACAGGAAGGGGGGATGAGCAGTAAGGGGGGAGCATTAATAGGGTCTTTGGTGACGGTGACGTGGTGTTAAGGACAGTCGTGGTAACGGTCTGTGTGCATGTAGTCCTGCGTGGTGCAGCCGTCTGCAGATGGTGCTGCACTAACAGGATGACTGATGGAGGACACCACTGCTCGCTGGAGGTCTGTAATGGTGGTGTTGGGTCAGTCAGGTACAGAGATAAGACCCTTGACTACGTCACATGTGCGGCCGAGTGCGGAATCTGAATCATTAGCATGTCTCACCATGTCACACCTGCACACCAGTTTCACTCCTGTGGGTGGATTCGTTCCGGGTGCAGCTGTTCTGATGGGTGTATATATGGTTGGTGGAGCTGATAGATGGAGTTTAGGTGGAGGGAGGGGTTTTAATGTATATACACATCCCAGCTTCCAAACACACAACTGCACCTCGGTTTCTCTCGGTCCACAGAAATACTCTTACTCTGAGTGTTACCATAGTAATCACCACCATCACCACCGCACTCCTCTCACTGAAGCTCCTCCCACAGGTACAGGCCGCTAGGAGGACTCGTGGGGCCTGCAGAGAACCGCTACCTTCATCCTCACAGAAATAACACCTAACCTGCATCCCATCAGAGGACTCCCCCCGGAGCCCCGCACGGGGACGGGCACGATGGATGTGCCAGATGGATCAAACCGAAAGGAAGGCAAGCGAATCAATCTGCCCCAACAATCAGACACGTCTGATACAGAGGAGGAACGACGCTCTGGTAATTTACGAGCTCCTTCTCTCCAGGTGACATGCGCGTACATGAAAGGCAATAACTCTGAGACCGCTGGCGTCACGTCCCCTCCCCCCTCCCGCCCGGGACCGGTGATGTAATGGGAGCTGTGTCAGTGCGGTCTCACGCTGGGGCACCGGTCCAGACCGTTCGTCTTCCGTGCCAGCAGGAGAGGAGTAATAACAGGAGAGGACTCTATACTGTCCCGCACGCTGGAGTCTGAGGAACTGTCCCCGTCTCCTGGGGAGCGCAGTGCCGGTTCAGGCTGATCTGGGTTCTTCCTTTCTCAGTTTAATTACAGGTGGAGGAGCATACACAGAGCGGCCAGTTTATTAGGTACGGTAACTTTAAACAACCCCACACTCGCTCTCGTACCTCCGTACAGAGTTAGACCCTTCCACCTGATAGCCTCAGCGCTCACTCGTTCCACTCGGCCTTAACGGAGCGGTCAGTGATGTTACTCCCATATACTTCCAGTGAAGTTCAGGGAGGCTGTCTGTTCTGTCTGGCCTCTGGATAAAAACAGTGCTGTGTTCGGAATCTCCTCCTTCCATACTACACAGTATGGGAGGGCAGCAGGTGTGGACGGCTAGCATGTCAGACTACACAGCATTCATCAAGCGGTATATAAAAATTCCCCGGATAAACTACTCATGGTGTAACTGGATTCAACTGAAGGAAGAACTAACTAGCTAGCTAACTAGCTGGAGGAGGAAGATAGGTGGAAGCCAGGAGTGGGTGGTGTTTGAGTGTAGCGAAGCTACAACCACAAACATAAACATTAAGGATCTTAAGATTCTGTAGAACACCAGGGAACGCTACGAGCAGCTGTGTGGAGAACATGGAGCCCATCCTGTCCGTGTTCTGAAGTGTAACCGGTGCACCCTGGGAGAGTTCAGGGCTAGCAGTGAAGCTGAGGTCGTATAAGGTCATATCATATTAGCTAGCTGGTTAGCTGGCCGAGCTACCCGCTGCACCGTTAGTGGAGAGCCGTAGCTCATGTGAACAGGGCGTTACTGAACAGCGGGACACTAACGCTCACGCACGGGAAGAGGGAGTCGTATTCAGCACAACACCAAACAGACAGAGGTGTTCCAGAAGCGCCGTGGCCGGTCAGGTACTGAAGCTTCTGCTGCAGGAACAGAAAGAAGCAGCTGATGCCAGGAACACTGTGTCGACGGTTAGGCACGAGGCTGGGTCTGCTGCGTGTTGGGTTCGCGTGGCAGCTTTATATGGAAGCCATGACGTCGGATTCTGTCAGGAAGCCTGGTTACTGCTGAGTGACCAATAAGAGCCCCAGGACTGCGGCCAGGCGTGTGCTGATGTGCCAGTGTCCAGATCTCTGTAAAGGTGTTCCTGTAGACTAAAGGGTTGAGTCCACCTTCTCCCTTGTCTAGGAAGTCTAGTGTGATCCTGAGCAGACAGTGTTCAGAATGCTGCAGTCGCTGCGTTTCAGCTAAATACCACACAGGATGGTAATTATCTAAATTAGAGTGGCACAAAACGACCAGACAGACCATTACACACAATTACAGCTACAACCAGCATCTCCTCATCATGTGTGAAATCACCCTGAACCAGAAGCCCGTTCGTGTCAGCTCTCGGTTTAAACACGCAGTGGAGACCAGCCAAGCGGCACGGACGGCGTTCAGGACACTGACCTGGGCTAGTGCGGCTCTCTCAGTCACCGAGCCCCTTCATCCCATCCTCTACAGTTCAGGGTCCCGGTCCCCTTTAACAGGCATCACTTCCCCCATCGCTCGTTAGCCTGCCCCTTACATCACCCACTGATGTCACCACCGCTGGTCATGCACACCGCCCGCACTGAGCAGGGGTCAGCCTCATGTTCCAGGATGGGAATGAATGGTGGTTATGGGCAGAGGCTGATCCTGGACCTGCTCTCGATCCGCGCCATGGCCGTCTCGGTAATGAGTTGCAGCGGGAATCACACCTCCCTCGGATCAATCCCACACTGTGGCATTTAATACGGACCAACACCCCCCACCCCCTCATCACCGCCCACCATCGTCCTGCAGCCAGGTCCTAGCATCAGCATCAAAGCAATGCCCCCCACACACAGGTGTACCACGACAGAGGAGCTGGTCTAACAAACATCACTGTCCAATCTGTTCATAGTTTCGGGTTTATAGCGGTGCTGGAGCACGCTGTCGAAAGCCAGGACAGGTCTGCCACCTGGTTACCATTACCTGGATCACCTGAGGTGTAGACACACACAGAGGTGAGGTAGAAGACTAAGCACCTGAAGGGTCTGAGTGAGAACATTCCCAAACTAGAGCTCTGGCCGACTCCTCCTTCAGTTCAGCATCCAGCAAAGTAAAGGATCATCTGCATCTGCTTTCCCAGCTTCGGTGGTCTGCGGTGCTGGGTGTGGATCCAGCTCGTGTTTCTGGACCTCTGGAGTGGTATTCGGATGTGTCTGGATTTCAGCCGGATGTGTAGCTGGGAGCTTGTCCACTCTGGTGTGCATTGGCTCCTCCTGCTGCCTGCAGTTGTACCCGGTTTGGTGGTCTGGGGGTCTTTCAGCTGCTGTCCCTGCATTAGGCATTCCATAACCAGGACAGAACCATAACACCAAATATAACCACCACACATGAAGAGCGGTTCCTTTAAAGGGCCGGGGACCAGCTAGCCGTCCTCAAACGTCTGATGAGTCAGATATCAAACGTTACACAGGAGGGATGCCTCCAAGTGTTTGACCATTCCAGATCAGATCCTGTGAAGCAGGGTGACTGCCCGGGATCAAAGCACCTCTATTCATTAGGGTCAGAGAAGTCTGGGTGGTAACGCTGACTGACAGGCTGAGAGCCGGCGCGGTAGAGATGCATGGGGCTTCCTACGAGGCCGGCAGGGATACCGCGCACAAGTTCATCTAGGCCGGGTAATTGCCTTCCCCTGCAGCGGCTCTTCATTATTCCCAGCAACCTGCCTGTCATGATGGTGCGTTGCCGAGGTAATCGAAGGTCCAGAACCGCAATTAATAAGGGAAATGGCCAGTCGGCAGTGATTAGAGAGAAACCACCGGGAAACGTCTCCTGAGGCTTCGCCGCTTAAGAGGACAGGAAAGCCGTGTGGACGAGGAGGGAACTCGGAATGTCCTCCACAGGGGCCGAGGTTTTACAGAGGGTTAGGCTCAGTGTTCGGAAAGCTCGGCCCTTACAGTCTATTACTGTGGGTTACGGTCGATTCACTGGCCGGTCGAGACAGCTCAGAAACATCCGGCACGGTTACCTTCAACAGCACCGATCGCCTGACACACACGGCGCTGCAGGTCCGATTACAAACACCTCACCAGCAGCCGGGTAACAGGCAGGAAGCGTCCCAACCGGCCAGCGCTGGATTTACCCTCCGGGCACAAATACAAACAGGAGCACCATGAAGGCACCTGCACGTGAGAGACGGAGGGTCAGGAACACGGAACACAAATGACCCGCAGGCTCGGGGGAGCGGTTTACTGAGCTCCGGTAAGGGACAACAAGCCGAGCTCCTCCGTATGAGGGAATCCATACAGAGCTCCTCTCAGCACAACCCCTAACACCTCACCAACCCTCTCCCTCTGTCCTCCTGCTTCCCGGGGTGCCCCGCTCAGTGCTCACCTGCACGGTGCTGAAAGGAGGGAGAGATGTCTGGGTGAATTTGGAGACGCTTCACTCGTGCTCAAAACAACTCAACACTGAGGAGACACAGACACCGAGCTGCCCGAGGATAACTGCTGCTCCAGTTCAGGTGGAACGGGGAGACATCAGAAAGAAGCCGGAGAGAGAAGCAGACCTCAGCTTCGTGATTTAGACAGGATGTCCTGCCTGCCGTCTCCTGAAGAGCTCCACCTTAAATAAGTGTACAGGTGGACAATTAGACAAGGTACCACCCCTCATCAGCAAATCATCATCCATCCGCTCTACAGGAGGGGCCGGGGCGAGGGGCCGGGGCGAGGGGCCGGGGCGAGAGACCAGGGCACGTCAACAATTTGGTCCTGCAGATGTGGCTACAGACACATGACCTACAGCTCCAACTGGTTTCCCACTGCTGGCGGGTCAGTGGTGTTGGCTAAAGGCCAGATTACGGCTGCGGTGGAATTTAATCCTGCCCTGTAGAATAGTGTAGCCTTGTAACTGTGACGTGTAGCTGTAGAGCTAATCTTAGCTAGCTAATTCGCTAATATCAGTCCCATACGTGATTCAGTGTCGTTTCAGGCTCCAGAGGCGGCTTCGTCTGTTTGGGGAACATGACTGTGGGTAATGAGCTCGTCTCGGTGTAGGGCTAATTCACCAAGCTGGTACTCGGGGTCCGCATATGTGAGAACCAGGACAGACGTAATCTCAGATCATGTCCAGTGCTGCTGTATCCATTAACCTCACGTTAGATCTACTGTAACGTCGGCTAAGCAGATGGACAGTGGAGGCTCACATAGCTATGGTGCTGCCCAGCTGTGGGCTCCACACAGTCCCATCCCAGAACAGTCACATGACCATCAGAATGTCCCGCAGCTGACGAAGCGTTCTTCCACTCATTCAGACCTTTCATACAGTCACATATTCCCACCAGGCCAATTCCCCAAATTCCCCTCGGCCATGGTTACGGTAAGAGACGTCCTACAGCAGGACTGATACAGACCTTATAGCTAGGCCCCAGCTGATGGATGGCGAAGATCTGCGCAGGGTTTAAAGCCTCACTGAACACGTAGATGGCACCAAGCTGTCCGCAGAACACTCGGTTAGCGTCCGCTGTCTCCGACGAGCCGAGGAAGCATTTGTCATAGCTCTGTGATAAGGAGACAGAGAAGAGGACAGAGAACAGGAGCAGGGAGACAGATGGAGCTTTAATGGCACCTACGCTGGGATATTATTTAACACAGAGCGCTGCTGTCTGGAGGAGGAGCACAGCGGGAGGTAAACACCGAGCTCTGGAGGAGCTACAGGCTTCCAGAACCTGAAACCACCACCAGCAAGGTTAACCACCCAGTTCAGCGTATCAAAGACTGACTGGATGGTGATTCTAGACTGTCCCTCTCTGAAGGGGACATGCTCTTCATCAGACTGGTCTCTGGGTTACGGCCCAATTAACCGAGACAGACTGATGTCTGATGTCTGACTTCATTATCACCAGACTATACAGGTGTGTGTGAGTCCTCGTTTGTGCGCAGGATCCGCTAAATAAACCTGGAATCTGGAAGGATCCGGATTTCCGCACTGGTAACTAATAGTGTGATTTGATTGCAGACAATTATACACAAACACGGTCCAATTGAACCGCACACACGCGGGCACACGCGCACACACACACACACTGAGTACCTTCCCAGGTAAAGCTAATCTAGCTCAAATAGGGCCAAATGAACACACACACACACACACATCTCTCATGGTGACACACTCGTTCTGAAATGAATGAGTGTTTCCGCGGCGCTGGGAGCGCGGCGTGGGGGGGAGCGAGCGAGTGCGCCTGTGACGGAGCGGGGGGATAAAGCTCTGTATGTGCTGGAGTCTAATTTCACAGTGTGCTGATGATCAAACAGCAGCAGCAGGCGCCCTGCAGCAGCACACATCAAAACAACAGAGGGGCGCTGGGGGGGCACACGGGGGTCTCTTACATCGTTGGTGTTGACGTGCCAAGCCATGTCACCGTACGACACCAGCTGACCGCTGACGTAGCATCGAATCTCGCTGTTCCTCCAGCGGTTGTAGATGTGCACGATGCTGATCATGTACCACTGCAGACAGAAAAGCAGAGGAGCGTTAGAGCGATGGAGTCTACCGGAGACATGCAGCCGACCGCTTCCAGATACAGGCTGAGGGATGGGGGTGCCTCTGAGGACCGATGGTAAATTTAAATGACCTCCCAGTTATTAACCATACAGTACTCATAATCCATCATTCATAATCCATAACCCATAATTCATAATCCATAATCCAGAGATATAACCTGTATCATCAGCGCAGCAGTTCCTACAGGGTCCATATCCTCATACAGACGGACAGACGGACGGACGGAAAGAAGGACGGACGGACAGACAGGTGGACAGACAGACAGACGGACAGACGGACAGACGGAAAGAAGGACGGACAGACAGACAGACAGACAGACAGACGGACAGACAGACGGACAGACGGACAGACAGACGGACAGACAGACGGACAGACAGACGGACAGACAGACGGACAGACAGACGGACAGACAGACGGACAGACAGACGGACAGACAGACGGACGGACGGACAGACGGACAGACGGACAGACGGACGGACAGACAGACAGACAGACTTGGACAGAAGACGGGAGGCAGACAGAGACAGCTGGACGGCTGACAGTCGGACAGACAGACGGGGCGGATGGTCTCCGGAGTCTGACGGAGTATGAGAGAAGTGGGGGCAGACAGACAGCTCTGCTGGTCTGAAAGACGGGGCGGATGGTCTCCGGAGTCTGAAGTATGAAGACTCAGACAGACGTCTTTCCAGGTGAAGACTTCAGCATTCCGGTTCTAGCTCATTTCCCTTCTGGTGGAAACACAAACTTCCTCCAGAAACTCCTTTTAAGGGCAGCCGGGAGCGAGCGCAGTCTGAGGCAGTAAAACTCGAATTGAGACATGAATAATAGATCAGACGCCGAGCTGCTGGAGAGCCCGGTTTAAAGGGACACAGCTGTAACGGGTACAGCAGAACTCCGAGGAGCTGAGCTTCCTGACAAACAGCCTCCCAACGAGCCCTACAGTGACTCTCCAGGCTGTCCAGTCACGCCGGAGAGAGTCCAGACTGTCAGGATCCTCCGACCATAACTCCATACCATAACTCATCAAACCCAGGAGTATCCATATAAGATCACTGGACTAATCCGTGTCCCCTCATGTGTTTAAGGTGGTAGTACCTCCAGGCTCCTGCAGGTGGCGCTGCATGAGGATGATGGGGCTATAAATCCCTGTGGGGTGTGAGTGATGGGATCCATAGATTGGGAAGAGGTGCTACAGTGCAGGGAGTGTCTCGTTCCATGTGTGGAAAATGGCTCCAGAGCAGATGTTAATGATTGGCTAAAAGGAGGGACTGCATGTGGGCGTGGCCAAAACCATAGTGTGAGGAAGTAGCTGAATCTGCAGGTGTGTGGAAGCGTACGGTCATACGGGTCTACCAGCAGTGGATACAATCCCAGCCTACAGGGAATTCTCCTCGGAACTGTGCCAGGGAAGGCATCCACCACATCTGGAGCACCTGACCAGTTCTCTGATGTGAGAGTGTCTGAACACTGATGTGGCTACATCCAGAACCTCATCTAGTACACGCCCAGTCCAGTCCCAGCTGGTACTGCTGCTGGTGGAGCTGTTACATGGTGTTGGGTACGGGTCAGTCACAGGGGACGTGGTTACAGTCTGGTGAACTCCTATACACTGATACTGTAATATATACGGGCCGGGCCGTGTATCCCGAAACTGAGGCCTCTTTTTGTGGTGGGGGGCCACACGGTTCCGAGCACAGAGGGGAACCGTTCTAGTGGCATTTCCACACAGTTAGCTTCCTGTACTCAAGCCCACAGAACCGCTTGGGGGTTGATAACGCCGTATACCTCCTTACTGGAGCAGGCTGACCGTAATGGGCTTCAGGCAGGCTGGACCGGACCTTCATCACTACAGGTCCAGTGACTGGTGTTTTGGTACTGGATGATGGGGTTTGGAGACGTGTGGAAACAGGGTGAAGCTCAGTGACTTGTTGAAGTTGGTGCCAGATGGTCCCAGCAGTGTTTTACTACACACCAACACAAAGTCCAGATTTACCTGGACACAGACTCCAGTCACATGACCAAACACAGACAGGAATAAAACCTCAGGGAAAGCCCAGGTATCCTCAGTGATCCCGGCGTGTGGGAAAACAGGCACGCTTCCTTTAATCACTCGTATCCCCCTGAAATCCTCTCTCCTGACACTCCTGACACTCCCTCATAGCTAACAGCAGAGCTCCCGGCTCCAGGGTGGCCATCAGCGCGCTCGCTCGGTAGGCTACCAGGTGACAGATGGTACAGGATGGCCTGGTAAAAACTACAGCTGAACCAGAGTGTGAAACACCCCCTGGGGGTCCCGCGTTGGGTTACTCCAGCGTTAGCCGCCTGCTAACACGCTCACCGTAGGAGCGCTGCTGGTAGCCTCATAGTTAACAGACTGTTTAGTCCAGCAGTTCCTGATTCGACTCCTCTGACTCCCTCTCCCGAATCCGTCAGACGCTGGCTTTACATCCCTACGTCAGGGTTCACTGTGGGGGCGTCTCTACAGGAAGTCTTTAGCATGCTCATAAACCAATCAGTGCTCACCTTGCGGGGCTGGAAGTCGTACTTCACGCAGTGCTGGAAGCCTTTGCCTTTGGACTTGAGTGACGTCACGATCAAGCAGTTCCCCACGAAATGAGCCGAGTAGCCGACCCCCTTACTGGTGCGGAAGCTGTGGTAGAAGACAGGCGTACATGTGACACATCAACACCAGCCGGCATCACCAGTGAGAGCGGCAGCTTAGGACAGGACAGCCACACCTCCTCACCATGCCCCCCGTGTGTTACAGGACTCCTTCCTGCTGCTGGGAGGGGAAAGGGTTAACTCCTATAGACGTCAGGCATTTGTATCAGCACCCTGCTGATTCCACCCCGAGGACTGAACCGGCCAGCTGGAGGGCATGTGACAGGCTCTGAAGCACACCTCCGAAACTCGCCTGCCTACATCAGGCTTTAGAGGACGGACCCACAGACTCCCTGTAGCTGGTTCCCCTGATTCAGCAGCTCCACCTCCTTTAGCACTAACATCAGTATGCAGCTGGAGCTTTAGCCCAGGGTGAAGGGCCTGTCTCCTGCACAGTGCAGAGCTTCTGTTCCTGCTCTGATGATAAGAGAGGGGGGCTGAGGAGTCCGGAGTGGGTTTTTTAAAACCGGTAAATAAACCGGGAGACAGGAGTGAGGAATGGTCCGACTCCGAGCTGCTCGGGAACTGCACACAGTGATGAATGTTCTGTTCCTCACACGCAGCGGGGGACGCAGTACACAAACCCTGTCCCTGAGTTAAAGTAGAGCTCCTCCAGGGTTAACTCCTCCTCCAGTCTCAGCTCCTCCCTTTAGTCCTCCACTGGAGTACCAGTACTAAAGTATGTACTTCAGATGTACTTAAGTATGGAGAGTACCAGTACTAAAGTATGTACTTCAGATGTACTTAAGTATGGAGAGTAACAGTACTAGAGTATGTACCTTCAGATGTACTTAAGTATGGAGAGTACCAGTACTAAAGTATGTACCTTCAGATGTACTTAAGTATGGAGAGTACCAGTACTAAAGTATGTACTTCAGATGTACTTAAGTATGGAGAGTACCAGTACTAAAGTATGTACCTTCAGATGTACTTAAGTATGGAGAGTACCAGTACTAAAGTATGTACCTTCAGATGTACTTAAGTATGGAGAGTAACAGTACTAAAGTATGTACCTTCAGATGTACTTAAGTATGGAGAGTACCAGGAGTATGGTTTATTAGGGCTCTAATGTTCTATTATCATTTCTGGAACAGGACTCTTCATCAGCTCAGTGTAGGTGAAGAGACTCTAGTGTCTCTCAGTCCACCAGTCTTTAATAGAAGCTCATTCATTAGTCTGACACTGACATCTATTCACATCATCATCAGCACAGAACACTGAAGGAGAACCGGTTCCGTTAGCTAGAACCAAGCTCTGTCCAACAGGTCAACACAAACTCAACACAAAATGACCGCTGCTTCCATCTTCTTTAGCAAGACGTCTGTGCCCCCAGTAGTGCCCTCTAGTGGATGTTGTTAGCTTAACATGCCTCCACCGATTGGTAGAGATGGCACAACCAGGTTAAGTTTAACACCGTCTTCATTAGGATACAGGTTCAGAACGTTAAAGGGTTAGCCTGAGTGTGAGGCAGGTTATTGGTGCTAGCTGATTGGGTGTAATTTTCCATTAGCCTACATTAGACCTGTAGCTCTAGTGCAAACTACAGAGCAGGCACCAAACCTTCATGACTGATGGATTATGGGTATAAATTAGTTTTGTTTTTGTTTTTTTTGCATCACTGTTCCTTTAACTTAGGTGTATAAAGAAGCAGGATTGACTGAGTCATCGGAACAGCGGTGCTCGAGCATCACCACAGAGGAAGCTCCTGTGTCTCATACGGCGAGCCAAAGGAGGACCTCTGTCCATCTGCCCTTTTCCCAGGACAGACTCAGCGTCGCCTAGACACTGATAACAGCCGAGAGAGAGTCCCTCCTGTCCTCCGGCCACAGAACAGCTTCTGTCCCCCAAACTGAGATGCACCTTCACAGCTTATCTCCAGTCAGGGTACAGCCTGGGAATCCCTTCACCATCCGCTCCACTACTATGTTCAGTATAGCTCATTTTTACCAGGTTACTGGCTGAACATCCTCACACAGTTCCTGCAGATGGTGCGGTAGAGGTGGAGGTGGAGGGACACCAGGCCTTCTGGACGTGTGCCTACAGACCGTTCATCTTGGTGCTGACCACGGTGCCTCCACACACGGGTTCGTTGGGCGTCTCCACCAAGACTAAAGCGGGACTCGTCACTGAAGATGACCCGCTGCCATTCTGAGTCACTCCATGCCAGTCTGGTACGACACCACTGCAGTCTTTGGTGACGGTGACGTGGTGTTAAGGACAGTCGTGGTAACCGTCTGTGTGCATGTAGTCCTGCGTGGTGCAGCCGTCTGCCGATGGTGCTGCAGGAGGACTCATGGAGGACACCACTGCTCGCTGGAGGTCTGCAGTCGAGGCTGTTGGGTCAGTCTGCACAAGGCGTTGGTTCTCTCTGCGAACCCATTTCATCACAGCCCTGATGCACAGCTCTCGTGCTGACCCTCCTTCCTGAGGCGGTTTGGACCCATGTAGTGAGGGATGCTACAGCATTAGCTGTTAGCTGCTTCTGTTTCACCGTGACCGTATAGATGGTGTATATGAAGAAGCTCTTCTGCTCACTGTGTGTGTGTATATACCGAACCCCGTATGCCCTCAGTACGACCCGCACTGTGCTGGTGTTGGCGCTGTTTGTATTCAGGCCCCATACGCGCTCTGCTCCGCCTGTGAAAGGTCCAGAGTGATGTACCATGCTAATCTTGTTTCGGGCCCCTCTCTCCGCCAGCCTGCAGCTCCGGAGCAGAATTAGGAAAGTCCCAGTAAACAAGTTCCTATACGAGCCTCTTCAGGATGCGGAGCTGGAGCGGATGGTGAAGGGATTCCCAGGCTGTTCCCTGACTGGAGATGAGTGAAGCTGTGAAGGTGCATCTCAGTTTGGGGGACAGAAGCTGTTCTGTGTCCGGAGGACAGGAGGGACTCTCTCTCGGCTGTTATCAGTGTCTGGGTGAGTACTTCACCAGCAGGAATGATGTCCTACAGTAAACACATTCAGCACATTAATCAGGACTGCAAGGACGTACACCAAACATACTTAAATAGAGTACTTTGTTCCTCTCTGTTTAGGACCTGGTGTTATTTTCAGGAGATACGTCTGAGATTAGAGCTGGAACAACCCACCTGTCTATCACGTCAAAGATAGGTGGAGTTCCCGAAACTGTTAGAACCGATTAAAAGCTACAAAGAAAGTGGGTCTCCTAACAACCACCTGGAAGACCTGGTAGACCCACCAACACGGTCCTCCATCAGCTGACTCCTTCATCTCTGAGAGAGAGGAGAACATCCAGCTCCACTCCTGCTTCAGATCTGAGAACCTCCACAGGTGTTCCTGTCCATCCTTCCACTGGGAGAGACTCCTCCACACTATGGAGGTCTGAAAGGAGGTGTAGCTGTTTAAGAAGCTCCACACTGAGAAAAGGAGACCCACACATCCAACAAAAGAGCTGCTGGTGTTCTCAGAACAATGGACTGACCACCCCAGAGTCTAGAACCTCAACATCACCGAGTGTGTTTGGCAGACTCTGTACCTCTTCAGCCCACGCCAACCTGGTTAACCCAAACACCACGGAGACTTCCCTGTTCCGGATTTCAAACGTTCCCACAGACCTTCCATCCCTGACACGTACTCTCCCCCCACCTCCCCGCACACAATCCCCACACACATGTCTGGCTTTACTCCGTGTGTCCTGGGACCGGTGCAGATAAACACAGCGCTTCCCGGCTATTGATCTCAGCTTTAATTACCCACAAGTCTCTGCATAAAGCATTCCTTCTGTGCTCCGAACATTAAAGCCCAAATTAATACCACTTTCCCCTGCAGAGATCCGCCTCTCCGGAACGCTCTGCCCACCCCAGGGTCACGCTTCCATCGCCAGATCAGCCAAATATGACCCAGTTCTCATTCATGCTGGCATAATCCACCGTATCACCGCAAAGCACAATCCCCTAACAGGGCGCGAAGCAGGCAGGACATCGGAACATCAGCAGCGGAAAAACAGAGAACCCAGCGTAATCTTCCCAAAGACACCGGCTGCTGCCGGTCATCCCAGCCCGCGAGGCCGGCTCCTTAACCGCCACGCAGACGTGAGGCGCTGACTAACTCACCAGTAGAGGTAGGGCTTGTCCTTGTCCACGTTGATGTTGTTGAGGGGATCCATGCGGAACCAGGTGTTGAGACTGAAGCCGCTCTGATAAGGCCACTTGGCGATGGGAGGTAAAGCAATGGCCTGGAAAACAAGAGCTCAGGAGATTCTCATCAGTGCGGACGCAGACGCGCTGCATCATCTAAACCCCAGCACCGGAGCAGCAGTTCACCGAAAGAGCGGCGTGCTTGGGCACCTGGGCACCTAACCACAGCCAAAAGTGGCAATCTGCGGGGTCCAATCACCGCATTCTATAAGTCCACTTATATGGGAACTCCTGTTGCAGCCCAGCTGCTCCATAATCACCAGAGGTTTCAGACGGCATCAGCTCAATGCCTTGACATGCAGAGGTTTGGGTGCTTCCAGTCAGATCGCTTTATGTTTCTCTGTGAAATGAAGCTCATACCATGTGGCCTGTACATGCATGCATGGTTTTAACCCCCAATATGTCACACTAAATACCAGAAAATAAAAAATACAGATTTTAAACATGTTCAGCTCTAGAAGTTACATTTTGGGTGTGCTAACTTATTTAAACCTAGACAATCAACCAACATGTGATTTAACCTGGGGTACTTAAACCGGTTACTAGGTTTGATCAAAGCCTGTTTTTGTATTTGTTTTGTTTACATATTTAAACCACACCAAACCACAGATATTACAATTAGACCTAACGGCCAAAATATGGGCGGCACAGCGCCACTCAGAGGCTGGTAATCAGACCCTCGAGGAGCAGAGTCTAGAGGTTCAGGACTGTCCTTTCTTTTTTAATTCTCTGTGTCTTCTATGTTTGGACTGATCAACACAGCTCCAGGACTAGGTGATGATCATTACTACTAACCAACCAGGTTAAAACCACCAGGTCCTGAAAATGATTAACTACTGAACCCCCCGCTCCTCAGCTGCTGTCGGAACAAAGCCTGGTACCTCCGGAACTAAAGCTCTACAGGAGAAGGAGGAGACGGACTTCCTCAGTGTAGGTCAGTGGAGCCGGGCTTCACCAGCTCGGTCTGGGAGGGTTCACCGCGCACCCAGAGTAAGGTCATGCATTTTCAAATTACAACAAAAACTGAAAAATGGAGGTGCACGTTCCGACAGCTGTGAAATACAGGAAGACTCACAGCAGCACTCCGGCCGGGAAAGTTGAAGAAAGCGTCCGGCCCGTGTCTCTGCGGCATCTGGTTCAGCACAGCCAGCAGCTTCACCGCATGTCTCGGCTACAATCAAACAGCAATGCAAACGGCGTATTAATAAATCAGACGTGTCACTCATGCCACATGACAGTCTCCGCTTAACACCCTGGATTATATTTAGGCTGGTCTTACTTTAGCCCCAGTGTCTAAGGTGGCCCACGTCAGGTGGTTACCCTGAGGTGAGGCCGCGGCACCGCAGGGCTTTATGTACACACTGCATCTCAATACACCCCCACACCCCCCCACTACCAACAGCGCGGGCCTCCTGGTCAGGTGTACTCCACTCGGGTCTGAAAATGAGAGCTACTGTGACAGCATCTTCACCGTGGCAACTACCAGCATCAATACTGTGTCAATAGCTCCCACTCCAGCCAGCGGTACGTCGATATCTCTGAGGTCCCGGCCGTTCTCAGCCTGATTGCTCCAGGGGCCTGTGAGAGTATCACTGACTGACTGACCGCAGTGTGGAGTGAGGGACAGCAGAGCTCTGAGCGGTGGGGGTCCTGGAGCTGCCACTGGCTTACCCATAATCCTCCTTCTCCTCTCAGCATGCTGAAGAGCAGCTTCAGCTCCTTCACTGTGATACTATAACTGGCCAGCACTCCCAGCATGTCCACCAGCAGATCTGAAAGCAGAGCGAGAGAGAGGAGAGAGTGAGAGAGCGCCAAGAGAAGAGAGAGCCAGAGAGAAGAAAGACGGAGCGAGAGAGAAAAAAAGAGAGAGCCAGAGAGAAGAAAGAGAAAGAGAGAGTGAGAGAGAGAGAGAGAGAGAGAGGGAATGAGCAAGCGTGAAAGAGATAGAGAAGAGAGAGAGGTTTGCATTGGAGCTAAAGGTCTACAGTAGCTGAAACAGGAACTGATAGACAGGCTAATCATCAAAACGGACCACACGGTTCCTTCTACAGCGGGTCAGGAGATACAAATAACCAGTACTGGGGAACTCCTAACAACCACCTGGAAGACCTAGTAGGCCACCAAACCTGCGTTGCCGTATAGAAGGATGGACACGGGTGGATCTTCTCAAATCTGAAGAAGCTCTGTAGCATAATACGAACCCTACGGTTATAATCACTTCCTGAAAAATGAATAACTCAATTCATTCCTACTCAACAGAACATGTGGTCTCCGAGTTCTGCACAGTCCTGACGGGTCCAACATCTGTACTATACGATTACAGAGCTTTCAGATCAGGACCTTCAGCAGCCTGAGGGCGAACAGAGCGCCAGTGCTGCACGCTGCTGGTACCGGGACAGCACCGCTACACCCTGCCGGCCCTTACAGTAAGACCTGGATTCCTCCGAGCTGCGCCGGCGTGCCACAGGGGGGCGGTGTGTGCGCAGCACTCCGCTTTCACACCCTGCAGGCAAACTCGGCGTGTCAGATGACAAAACAAGAGTCATGGCAACCAATTCAAGCTGCTCTGGTGGAGTAGGACCGCCCACCAGTACCGTACATTCAGCTACATGAACGAACGGTAATGACGTCTGATTGGTGTTCGACCGCAGGCACAACGGCACAACCATTATTTACACTGAGCTGAAGGTCCAACTCAACCTGAATGATTCAACACAGAGAGAGAGAGAGAGAGCGCGCGAGAGAGAGAGAGAGAGAGAGAGAGAGAGAGAGGGAGAGAGAGAGAGAGAGAGAGAGCGCGAGAGAGCAAGAGAGAGAGAGAGAGCGCGAGAGAGAGAGAGAGGGAGAGCGAGTGAGAGAGAGAGCAAGAGAGTGAGAGAGAGAGCGCGAGAGAGCGAGAGAGAGAGCGAGAGAGAGAGAGAGAGAGAGCAAGAGTGTATGGAAACTCTTCACAGCAGGACGTACAGGTGGGACACGGTGGAACAGTGGGTTAGGGTTACGCGGTACAGGAGCTGTGTGAGCTACAGTCAGCCTACCATCACCAAGGTCTACATCCACGCTCCCCCGAAACACCAGAGACACAGGCAGCACACTCACACGGTACCGAAACTACAGAGCTCAGATCTGAGACTCATTCTCCCAGGAACCAGTGCTACTTGGAGAACCGTTTCTAGGGGGTTGGGGGGACTCTAAGGGTTCTAGAGTGTTAGAGGAACAATCAGCAAGAACAATGACACGGGGCCCGCGAACACGGGGCAGGATGACACCGATAAGGTAAGGTATCAGATCAAAGCCATAACTTCGGTATTGGGACCAGACTAATCAGCACCGCGCACCATCTTCACCATCTTCCCTTCAGGGTTCGGGGAGGGCGTGGTTGGAAGCAGGTCCCGGGCGACCAGGCCCTCTCTACTCCAGCGACGGAGAGCGGGAGAGGAGAGGACATCAATTACAGAACAAGCAGGACATCAGTATTCCTCCTGCAGAACGGGAGGGGAATTTAACATTCCTCTAACCCCCCCCTCGTTCTCATTACAGAACCGACTGGACATAACGAGACTCTTCCCTCAGTCTCTCACTCCTTCCTCAGCCTGCTGACTTCCACCGTGGAGGAGATACCAGCTTAATCCATACCTCCCCCTCCGCCTTCTCTCGGTCTCTCTCTCTGTGTCTCTGTTTCTGTGTGTGTGTGTGTGTCTGTCGGTCTCTCTCTCTCTCTCTCTCTCTCTGTGTCTGTCTCTGTCTCTCTCTCTCTCTCTCTGTGTCTGTTTCTGTGTGTGTGTGTGTCTGCCGGTCTCTCTCTCTCTGTCTGTCTCTGTCTCTCTCTCTCTCTCTCTCTCTCTCTCTCTCTCTCTGTGTCTCTCCCTCTCTCTGTGTCTGTCTCTGTCTCTCTCTCTCTCTCTCTCTGTGTGTCTCTCTCTCTCTCTCTCTGTGTCTCTGAGAAGGTAAATCTATGGCTCTGTGTCTCTCTCTCTCTCTCTCTCTCTCTCTCCCTCCCTCTCTCTCTCTGAGAAGGTAAATCTATGGCTCTGTGTCTCTCTCTCTCTCTCTCTCTCTCTCTCTCTCTCTCTCTCTCTCTCCCTCTCTCTCTCCGAGAAGGTAAATCTATGGCTCTGTGTCTGTCTCTCTCTCTCTCTCTCTCTCTCTCTCTCTCTCTCCCTCTGAGAAGGTGAATCCATGGCTCTGTGTGCGTCTCCTCCTGCCTGCTGTTCAGAGCAGCTTTAGGCGTGTTATCTCTGACCCCGTCTGCAGACTGGTCCGGTTCCATGTTCTGTTTATTAGACCACGTGTCTGTAAAGCCGGGATTAGAGTCTGGAGAGAGGAGGACGTGTAATGGAATCAGGATCAGCCTCTGCTCAGCTCCAGCTGAATTAGCCTGAGGAGGAAGACTCCTCACTCTGCGTTCTGTGTGAGGAGTCACTCCTCACGGAGAGCTCTGCGTGCGCACCACAGGGCTGGGTGTAGCCTTCAGACAGCTTTAGAGGAGCATGACCCTCAGCTCGTAATAGAGGTACACCCCCAGCTCCAGAAAGGCTAGGACAGACGTAAACATCCAGGACGGAGCGATCTGTAAATCCCATCGACCCCATTCCATTCACTCTAGAACACAGAACCCGCATCACACGCTGATTTCATGAACATTAACTCAGAAGTGTTACTCCTCCCTCTGCACCCTCCCGCTGACCCGTCGGGGGTCTCTCCGCCGTCCGGTGAGCTCCCCCTGTATTGTGACCCGTCTCCTGTCCCACCACTTCATTAAGAAAGTCACACGCTGTGGAGGAAGATCTCCCGCTTTACTGGCATCACATCCGGAGCTGGGAGAAGGCCCAACACAGTAACCACCGCGGCACATACCGCCAGCCCGTCTGGGCAAGCGTGTTGGAGCAGGATGCAGGAACCCATGATTTTACATACAGGAATCATTTTACAGCATGCCAAACACCGCACATCCTGCAGCCCAGGAGTTCCCAGCCTAGACAGAGTGGATCCACAACGCACGTAGCGGAATAGACCACATCCGTATCATAATACGGGAAAAGTCCTGGTGTCCTGCTGGAAGCCAGAATAGGCCATCAGCGGATACTGCCCAGGTATTCCAGCTATCCCAGCTATCCTAGCTATCCCACCCATCCTAGCTATCCCACCCATCCTAGCTATCCTCATGATGTGGACGGTGGGTTTTATAGGGTGTTGCTACACACCCTCCTTACCCTGTTCTTATTGTAAGGTTGGTCAGTCAGGCGAGAGCTGATGAAGATCGCTAGCTGATCTGCACGTTCACTAGGCGGCACAGAAAAGGGCTACCAACCAAAACACAGATGTGGGTTCATAAACCGAAACACCCCATAAAACCCCCGACTCTAAATCAGGGGTCTCCGCCAACGCCCTGCTTGGTGATAACACTAGATAGATCAGCTAGGTCAGCTAGGATGGCTAGGTCAGATAGATTAGCTAGGCTAGCAAGGTCAGATAGATCAGCTGGGTTAGCTAGATCAGATAGATCAGCTAGGTTAGCTAGGTCAGCTAGGTTAGCTAGGTCAGATAGATTAGCTAGGTTAGCTAGGTCAGCTAGGTTAGCTAGGTCAGATAGATTAGCTAGGCTAGCAAGGTCAGATAGATCAGCTAGGTTAGCTAGGTCAGATAGATCAGCTAGGTTAGCTAGGCCATCAGGAAAAGTGTAGCTGGTGTTCCCAAACAGCATACGGAGACTGAACTCTAATACTCCGTGCTAGGTCAGATAGATCAGCTAGGTTAGCTAGGTCAGATGGATCAGCTAGGTCAGATGGATCAGCTAGGTCAGATGGATCAGCTAGGTCAGATAGATCAGCTAGGTCAGCTAGGTCAGCTAGATCAGCTACGTCAGATAGATCAGCTAGGTTAC
>JAMWET010000985.1:0-153863 GCA_024036415.1 Prochilodus magdalenae
AGAGTAGTGTGAGGGGTTGGAAGTTGGAGGAAGAGTATAATAAGAAGTAATTATATTTAACATCATTATATTATAGTCACACAGGGTCGCTCAACACTTTTTCTTAACTTTGCATATTGTAATATGAGGCAACCTGTGGATTTTTCACATGTGCAGCAATCACTGGAAGGTGGAGGTGCCCATTCCACGTTCTGTTGCTAATTATAGTTTATTTCAGAGCTTCTAAAATAAAGCGTTTGGCCTAGACACACTTGTGAAAAAAAAAAAAAAAAAAAAAGAGAGGAAAAAAAACAATAAAAATAAGGCGGTAATTTTTGACCCTTGTAGGCCGGGCCTCACCACAATGCTAATGGAAGTCAGCTATATTTCATAAGATTGTTTGTTAGAAGTCTTCAGATAATTTAGAAGGTGCTAGACTGATGAAATGGGACCTTTAATTTCATTACATGTTGAAGTCAGTGGTGAACTGCAGCCTTCTCTCCATGACTGTGGCCTAATTTCTGGTAGTAGTGGCAGGTGCCAAAGCCAACAGGGCAAGTCCTCAACCATTACAGCCCTATATCCGGAGAGCAGACCATTCACCGAAACGTGGCATCTCTCTTCTCCTCCACCTCATTTTGGAAGAAGCAGTCCTTCCATCCTTTTCCTTGTTGATACAGGCCTGGGTGCACTCGAGCAGGGCTTAAATAGGGACTTACCATTCAGAGTGTCTGGAAATCATTAGAAACTCCTCTCCTCCGCTGCAATCCCTAACTATACCCATATACGCTGTCCAAACGCTTCACACAGCCTCTCTAAGGGCAACCTTCTGCCAACAGAGCAGGAGAGGGGGAGCTTTGAAATTTGGCAGAGCCTCGTATGACATGGTGTGGAGATCATGTGCTGCTGAACAAACACTGGAGGGGCTGTTGTCTCCAGAGTTGATGGGTGGGGGGAGTTGGGGGGCATCATCAAACTGACTCATTTAATAAATAAACACTTAATAACTCTTAATGCCAAAGCTAACATCAGCCTGCCAGTGCGTGTGTGTGTTATATATACATGCAGGGCCTCCATGGTAGCCACACTGCTTTTGGAGGTGGATCACAGGCAATGGCATGTCACTATGCATACAGCAGGAGGTCAAACAGTTACTGGAGGAAAAACTGTGGCTTGATTGTATGTTAGCTCAGTAATTTATAAGCATCGGTCAGGAAATAGGGCCAATGGACAGCGTGCAAAGTGCGACATGGTCCGGCTTATTGGAGAGGAAGTTAACGGACACTGTGTAAATACACGCAGCCGGCTGGCGTGACACTGCTCTCAGGGCTTAGCGTTTTAGCTCAGCTTGCCAACACACACACCCCTACTAAGCCTGCCACTCAAAAAATGACACAGCAGCACAGATCCGCTGGGATACGGTTACACTGCAACTTCACTTCAAAGCCAATCACTGTCAGCGCAGGGACAGTGTCCAGAAACACTCTTGACTGCATTCGGTGCCCCCTCTGTGGTGGCATCTGAAGGGCAGCCAATAAAAGAATCAGGAGACTGCGTCGTCAAACCGCACTGATTTATACTGTCATCATGTTGTAGTCTCTCCATAGCAACCAGGAGGTTTAGAAGAGGAAGGCTTCATTTATAAAGCTTCGTCTAGTTGCTGGTACCGAGCGAAGTCTGCTTATATGGGCCCATGAAGAATTGAATGTGTGAAAATTCAGATAATGTCAGTGGAGGAGCTCAGCAGAAGCAGCAAGTATCCATGTGGATGGATGGGATTCTGAAAGCCACTAAGGGTCAATAAGATGCAGGTTGTAGGATGTATACCATTTATTTTTCTTACTAGTTAAACTTTGTGGGTGGTTCATTCATTCATTTATTTATTCATTCATTTATCTTCTAGGCTGCTTGTTGGGTCAGAGGGGTGATAGCGCTCATTGTTCAGGAGGGCAAGTCAGAAAATACCCTGGACATGCTCCCAATCCCAATTATTTTTCAGAATTTTGAAATTCTTTTTAACTGAACCCCTTAAAAATCATTAGGCCAAGGCTTCCATTAGTTTTGTATTGCTTTCCAATGTATGTAATGTAGTTTCCGATTATATTAGGATGTAATACACTTAGGAATTGGGGATAGGCAGATCAATGCCAAAATACTTCTGAACCTAACGTTTTGAGAATTGATCCTCACATTGCAATATTGGTAGGTGTGCTTAACTGAATATCATCACTGTCCAAAGAAAAACATGTATCTCCATTTTTGTCGATTTTTACTTTTATGCTTTATTAGAACACATAAGCTGCTGTTTACACTAAGTTGAAATTTCACGATGAATGGACCAAAATTAACATTAAAAAAAAAAAAGCTTTGCCCTTTCCTGTAAAGTTGTCATTTTGGAGATTTTTTTCTGGACACTGACAATATGTATCAATATTTGTAAACTGATGTCACATAAATATGAAGCAAAGGACTCTTGTTCAGAATGTTAATGTCTATATTAGTATTCTTTATAGTGCTATAAAAAAAGTTCAAAACATAAACAAAAATAGAAAGCAATGACTTGCACATTAAAACCCTTAATTTAATTGAAACAGTTATTAAATTTTATTGTTTTTTGAAAAATAGATGACTATTTTCAGTTTGGATTGACATCTCGCATTAATAAATGATAGAGATCCCTCATGACATATGTTACATAGGCAAATTCACTCAAAAAAATTATAGGACTTCAGTATGTTAGAATGACAAAAGAAATAGGAGCTGGCGTTACAGCACAATATTTTGTCCTAGTCATGGAAAACAAGTCCCCTCGAATAGGACTTCAGTTTTTTAGAATGATCAAAACCCTTAAAAGTGTTAGGAGCTGGGTTACAGCAAATTATAGGCCAGCTAATGAGCCCCATGGACAGCCTGCGCAAAGTCAAACAATTACTCTAAAATTTGGCCTTTGACTGTTTTTGTCCTGTATTTAAGGAATGCTACACATTTCAGGTGTTAATGTACCTTTATTGTTTTATACAATAGGCCAGAAGGCACAAAATGACTGAATCTGTCCCGCTGCCTCCATAAAGGCAGTGAGACTTTAGATGGCATTTTAGCAGGAATGTGAAGATTGTCAGAGTTCTTGCAGGTGTGTTACTACGCTCTCACCCATGACACAAAAACAATCACTCACATCAACATCATACACACACACTGGCTCTGCACTCTGTCTGCTGTGTATCAGTGAACCCTGCTCTCCTGTGCTGGCTGTCTCTCTGCCTCATTGAGCTTCTCCACACCCATTTGATAGGACAAGAGGGCCTGATCTCTGAACCTGGATACGGCACTCACAGAGTAAATCACTCTTCATGAATGTAGATGTGTGTATGTCTCTGCAGATGTTCAGCACATGCCCACATAACACTGTTCACACTCTTTAGGAACTGCTGACCTGAATCAGGGTGTCACTGGACTCTCACAAAGATGCAAATAGAATGCTGATGTCTGGGAAACCATCGCAAATAGCTTTTAGTTATATAATATGAGGTATTGTGGCATGCAAAAGTTTGGGTTGGTCAGTTGGCAGGGTGTGAATATTTTCTAAGTGGAAATAAATTACGTGTTCTAGTACACACTGCTGTTCATTGCATGCTTAATTACGGTTTATTTGATGAATTTAACTTCATAACATGCAGATTTCATGACCATCTAGTTTAGAATTGAGATTTTGGGCCCACATTCGACCATTGCAGTTATTATTTTGGCCTTTTTTTCTCCAATATGTTAAAATAAGCACTAAAACAAAACATGCAGGCAACATGCCATGTGACAAGGGGATCGACAGCATATGAGTACATCACAAGAACACACTTTCTACAAACTACAAAACTGAAGACACATACAGATAACACAGGAAAAGTCATCTCTGGATAGTTTGTTAATTCACCTTTGCACTATTTTTTGGAACAAATGTTGTTGGGAAACATCTATGCAACACTGACATAAGCCTCCTATAACAGTTTTTTATAACAGTTTTAGCACATTATTTATTTTAAATTACTTTCATATATTCTATATGTCTGAAAAGTAATTTGATCAAAATTCCCAGAGAAAACGTTATTGTTCAAGTGTTGCTCTTTAATAGGCCAGTAGACTTTAAGGTGATTCTCTTTAGGAGAAATAGCTTTAGACACGAAATGCAGAAGGGATAATGGAGAGTTTAATTGCAGACGAAGATGAGTGTTATTATCTCTGCAAATCTGAGCACAAAGAATGACTTTACTGAGATCTCTACTCAAACTCAAGAGGAGACATGGGAGATTACTGGGGTCTTTTCCTGAGGAGAAACATGTGAGTAACGGGAGACTTCAGCAAAGATCTCCTTTATCTTCCCATCTCATTTCATTGTTGTCTGAAAGGCATTACAAAAGCTCTTTATTTACTTTCTTTAATATGTTTTTTTAGGCATCTAGAAACTCCAGACTGATAGGCTGAGCTAAGGTTGCCACCTCATCCCTATAAAATCCAGAACAATCCCAGAAAATCCTGGACAATCCAGCAAATGCTGGACAGGTGACAACCCTAGTCTCAATGGCTTCAGTTGTTTCAAAGTTGCTGGCAAACTAAGGTAATATAGAGCTGCTGGAGTTACTCTATGGGTTTTTGTGGCATATATATCATATACAGTGGTATTATGGTACAACAGAAAGTTGTTTTCACTTACATGAATAAAGCAAAGCGACTCTGACAGCATGGCAGCATGACAGAAGTCAGTAATGTACAGAATATAATGGAAACCTACAAGACCACAACACATCTCGAAAAACATATCACATAATCTAGGCATGATTTGTTTACCTTATTTATTTATTTATTTAGAACTTTGAAGGTATACATTTGTGTGTACATAACAGAACACAGTTATAGTTTTTATTTTAGCAGACAGCACATGCAGCAGTTGTGCTGGGGCCTGACACTCACATCTTCACCTGCTTTTTCCATTCTGGCCATACAGGCTATGATGATTATGTCTCTGGTACATAGATATCAAACGTACTCCGATAGACATAGATTGGTATGCAGTAACATAGAAGTCTACAGTCAAGAATGTACAGAGATTAAGATGAAGGAAGACATTGTTGTTATGTGTTTTCTTTCTCTGACTGACGTACACCAGTGTTTCCATGTTGGACATGCAGGTTGGTATTGCAGTGATGGCCTGCAGCGCTATATGTAGGAATATGGAGTAGAAAAATGCTTCTAGCTGAATTTTCCATTACCGTCCAGGGCATTCTTTGAACCGTGATAAGCACAGTCCTCTCTATCACACGCGGGCTTTCACGCTCTGATAAAGCCATGTCAATACAAGCCTAAGACAAGGACCCAGCCTGCAGGGCAACACCATTTTCGATGATGATCTTGGGACACGTGTATGATATGATTTGCAAGTAGCACTGGCTTTTTAGAACATCCACATACAAATAGACATTATACTACAAGAATTTACGACTATTTTACAGTCTAAAGACAGGAATTGTAATGTGTTACCGCATAACTTTTTTAAATTGATAATAATTTTAAAATAGACCTTCTCCACATGTTCCAAAAAAGTTGGGATAAGAGCAATTTTAAACTAGAAACATTGCCAAACATTAAAACATTGTAATCAGAAGATGCAATGATGTTTGGGCTCAAGCACCCTGCATGAATGCAAAGAGTGAACGAATGATGGAATGAATGGATGGATGGTTCTACTATACACATTGGAAACCGTAGATCAACAACATCCATAAATGCTGCTGACATCTCTGAGTTTAAGCCTGTGGAAACCTACACTGTGGTTTGACCTTTCAGAGTGTTTATGAAATTAACATAATTAATGTTTTTAGTAATGAGAAGGACTATCCAGGCTGTTACTCTACCAATGTAAAGTTCAAAATGGTTTAATTGGTATCCTCAGTCACTTAATGACTCCTAGGTATTCTTAAAAAAAAAATTGTTCCAGCACAGTGATAAAAATGTTATAACTTATGGGAACATGCTACTGGTACATACTGGTTAAAGCAAATGTTGCCCCGGGTATTTATTTATTTATTTATTTATTTTTGTAAATTGTACATATTTATATCAGAAGAAAATCTAACATTCTACAAAATCACTTTACGCTATTCCGAATGATTCGGTTATTCTCATATTGTGCGTGAAATTGTTTGTATATTTTATGCAGAGTGGCATTAGATGGTGGTGCTCTGAACACACTTGTCACACAAATGGAACATGCACAATGTGTGCCCATAAATGGAACATACCTCAGGCCCATTTGGCTTGCTCTAGTCCCTCAGGCTATAATTTCCAATGTCCAAGCCACAGGCATGTCAGTGGTCTCCAAGGTTCATTTATCACATCACTATTGATACACAATCTTAGACGTAGGCATGTTTATGGAGCGCATCTGTGTATACAAAGCATTTAGTCAGTGAGGTAATCATCGTGACCTCTGACCTGGAGAAGCCTGACTTGTGTGCAACAATCTGGTATGGCAACAGTACTGTGTTTGTGTTTTTGTTTGGTTTAATTCAGTCATTTTATTCATGTACTAATTAAAGTTGATCATATGATACACTGGACTGATATTAGCAGCAACAACTGGATTTTGAATCAATGTAATCAAACAAAATGTTTTATCCCATAAATCTGTTACCACATTAACCAAGAGGCTGTGGGCTCTCTTTGTGAGAAATGCTGTGATTCTGGGTTGAGCTGATAATGAGCCATTAGGGGTAAAAACCTTTACATGAACTATAACATAACCATACCAAGATAAAAGAGCATAAGTGCAGCACAAAGCAGCACACATGTTGCTACCACTTTAGAATAAGACTCCCCTTACAGGGTTTATAAAGGGTTTAAAATGAGTTTATTAAAGGTTGTTATTTAGGCCATAAACACTTTACTAATAATTCATAATCAGCTATAACACATTAATAAATAAATAAGGCAATGGTGAGCTCTTCCATTTAATAAATATGTATTAAAGCTGATGGGTTTAATTCTGATTGATTGAAAGGTGAGGTAAGATCAGTAAACATTACAATCTGAGCTTTAAAAGTCTGACAGAATGCGTGTTGCCATCTGCTGTTTCCCTTCTTAGTTGTGTATTTACTTATTAATTTTAATCAAATTAAATGGTTTTTAAAAAATTAAACTATTTATAAACCCTTTATAATGGTAGTCCTATTCTAAAGTAATAACCTAACAGAGCACTGCTATTGGATCAAGACTTCAAACATCAAAACTTGTTAGTAGCTTTCCATCCACCTCTTTCTATTTGAAAGAGGTGGATGGAAAGCTTCTTTCTCTCGCTGATTCTTCTTTCTTCTTTCTCTCTCTGCTTCTTTCTCTCTCTGAACACGGTTTTAGTGAATGCTTCTCACATGCACCAAACCATTTTCTACAGAAAACTGAAAACTATCAATACCAGAAGTGAACAGTCCTTCAAAACACAAAACACAGCCAACAGAAAATAAATCAAGTACTTTCGAGTTGCTTTGTTTTAATCCACCAACAGAGGGCCTTCCAACTCCACTCATGTCTAACGAGATATGTGATTACTCCACCACCAGATGGCAGACTTTTCATTCTCACCCACAGTCACTAAAAACCTCTGCAGGTTTCAGTTCACCACAAAGACAAACAAAACTTTTATGTGGTTCTGCGTTAATTACAATAAGTTATTAGCATGTTATAAATGCATTGTAACATTTTCCCCTATTTAAAAGTCTGCAGCTCTGGTGTAAAACTTGGTTTATCTGAGGTGAGAGATCCTGACTGGCAGCAAAATGGTGAATCATCATGAAACCTCAGCTGAACAGGCCACCCTGTTTCCTGCTACATACCTTACAAGTCAGACCCAGATGTAGCCACCAACACTACCACCTGCAGCAGCCTACATGATAAGAAACAAGGTTACTTTGTGTAGAGAGAGGAAATGAGCACACACACACACACACGCACACTTACACACACACACACACACACACACACACACACACACACACTGGTATTCCACTGTACATTAGAGAACAAGAGCAACTCTGTCCATTTCAGATTTTCTCTTGTTTTTCTGTTTTCATAGCAAAGTGGATGTAATACATCTGTAATATGCAGATGTCAATCATAAAACAATTACAGTCCAATTATAGACCAATCAGAGGAGTGTTAACTAAGTTTACGTAAAACAGCATCAGGTGTAATCATATTCAAGTAGGACTAAACTGTGAATGTAACTGTAAACCTGCATGCAAATAAAGGAGATTCAGACTCATAAACCCATAAACACAGACTACTTGTACTTGTAAGTTATTAAAGCTTACACTGCAAAGCTGCTTGTAAATGTCGCACCTGAACTGTTACCAGCGTACTCGTCTCATTCAGCATAATACGAATCTCTGGAAGTGCTGGAAATGCTGGGTTCTTATCCCAAGGGTCACACTGGAATAGTGTCAGTGTAACTTTTGGATGAGTAAAACAGAACCTGGTTTTGGTGGACTGAACATTATGAGTTGGTGAGTTTATGAAAGGGTTAAAATGACATTGTTTTGTGATTTTTCTTTGTTAGGAACATACAGTATATATGATCTGAAAAACAGCAAGTGATGCTCGCTAGCTAGCAATAAGTGAATACGGAGCATCCTGACAGGGAAGGGGGTTGGTTGGCCCATGTTTAGTGCTACTGTAAGCACTTTATTTACGTAGAATACTAAATAACACATCCAAGCTTTACCTTTTTGTAAAAATCATATTGAAGCTTCCACTTTCGGTTAGATCATCTAAGTGCAGACCACTAAAGAAAGGGGTGGACACCACGCCGGTCTGGTAACCTGCTGCCCCCTGTTTGTTTGGAGAATGAATTTGATCTGACACATTGTTTCGGTAGCTTTTATTGTTATTTAGGGGGCATATTGGTGCAGTTTGGTTAGTAGTGCTATCATCTCACAGCAAGAAGGACCTGAGTTCAATTGCTGTGTGGAGTTTGCATGTTCTCCCTGTGTCTGTATGGGTTTCATGGTGAACTGCAGATGCTAAATTGTTCCCCTCTGTGTGAGTGTGTGTATGTGTATGTGAATCTGTATGTCTGTGTGCTACTGGGATGGAAGATAAAGGTTACCAGGAACAATAAATTATGATCAATTTAGACTGATGTTTACAATATATTTACAATATTTATTAATTAATACAGAAGTATGTCTCTGAGTATGGCATCAAGCCACCATGTTTGCTAATGCAACATGCCAGACATCCTGGCACGAATTTGTAGATGTTCCTAATGATGTCCTGTGATAATCCATCCCATGGAGGTTGAATATTCTCACACAGTTTCTGCAGATTTTGCAATAGTGCAAAGTCTTGCCAAAGGTGCTGGCACTAACAGGATGACCTATGGAGGGCATCACTGCTCACTGAATGTCTCCACTGAATGCCATGGAGTACTTTGGCTAAAATGTTCAAGGTTCATTTGCTGCTAGCTGGGATATCCTAATGTACAGCATGACTGAATATACAGCAGAGAGCTAAACCTATGGCACCACCTCCTCCTCATGATATATGTACATACATCAAGCTATTGTGCATGTATTTAGGATTTGTTAATGACACTTCCAGAGAAAGTTTTCGGCTCACATGATATCCATTACAAAGCTAAATGGGCTGAATCATGTCATCTCCTGCTGAATATGAAGTAATATGTCTGTAGCAGCTGAATGAATGAATAAGAATCCTATAGAGGAAAAAACCTTCTTTTTCTACAAGGGTAGAAAAACAGTTCTGTACAGGAAATAGTCGGTCCTGGGTTCAGGTGCGTCAGTGAAAGACCCAATCGGCCTGCCAAACCAATCTGAAACAAGAACACACCAGTCCACTGCAGAGCAGCTTCTTACAAGAGACATTTATTAGATCAGCAGAATACATGCCAAAACAAATAATTTACAGCAGCATTTTTTTCACCATTTGTTCACTTTTCTTTCTCCTTCTTTTCAATCCAGTTTGACCCAAACATTGTGGAAATGTCCTTTTCTGTTGGAGGGTCAAGTGACCACATACTGTTTAGAGTTGCATTTGTAGTTTGTACTGTAATAGAATGAAAAACGAATACGAAGTCCCACTGCTGAAACTCCAGGTCACTGTAGTCTGGTTCATCATTACACTTAGCTACACTGGGAGAGAGTACCATAGGCAGCAGTACAGCCCTTAGCGAACACTGTGTTTGTCACATATCTAAGAGTAGGAGTATGTACACCTCAGAGTAACTGCGGACTGTCTGGAACCTAAAGCCAGACGTGGCACTTACAACATTACTAGCTAGCTACTGCAAATGCTAGAGAGACGAGTGGTGAGATAAAAGAGCATTCACATGCAGTTTCTACACATCGGCGTAAGTCTTGGACTGTTATATGTCTTTCCAAATATTTTACAGTAAGTTCACAGCTACATTCTGGTGTGCTTGCGTGCTCGTGTGCTTGTGTAATTGTATGGCAGGGTAAAAAAAATTAAATAAAAAAAAATTATTAAACCAAAATGGACACTTTAAAATGGGCCTGTGAAAGGATTTAACCCTTTTGTCCCCAAAGAAGCCTAAGGCTGTCCTGTTTTTAGCTCTCAGTGCACTGCTGGAAGAATCACAAGGGTTTCTTACATAACGTCCCTCACTGTCTCTCTGACCCATATCAAGGACTGCCTGGGAATAGCATAGCCATGAGAATAGAAGAGCAGTCGGTGCTTATGGGTTAAGAAACCCCACCACACTTCAAGCCATGTGTCTACTTTATAAAGATAATACATGGAAGGCCGAATACATCTGATGCATTTGACAGTTCGAGAAACAGAAGACACATAAATGGAAATCTAATGAGATCTGCTATTATACTCTGTTATACAGTCAAGCTTCAACAGGTTAATGCTTGATCTCAGTTTCATTAAGAAAACAAACAACCACCCAAAAATAGCGACTCATGACACATACTTAAACAGACTGGATCACACTGATGATGTGCAAGTTGGTTATGCCATTGTGTTTCACAATAAAAAGATTAAAGGGCCCATATTCTACATTTTTCTTGCTTTTTATGTTTCACCCTGAGGTCAACTTATAGCATTAGTCTGTTTTGATAATCCAAAAATAGCCATGATTCATTTTTACATGAATATCTGATATCTCTTTATTCTTGAAAAAATTAAATAGGTTAGTTTTGCAATTGTGCCTTAAAGCAAAGGCACTATATGTGTGTGTGTGTGTGTGTGTGTGTGTGTGCAGCTTAGCTAAGGAGACAACAGTACTTTGAAGACTTTAAAGAGGACCCATTATGCTTACTTTCAGCTTTACGTGTTTCAGGGTTCCATAAACACGTTATGTTTCCCATACTGTACATCTGTGTTCTGAACCACCCGCTAGAACTCCTGTGTCTTTAAGCCCCACCACCTGATGAGCCCAGTGTACTCTCATCGGTCAGCTCACCCACTGTGTTCTGAATGGCCAACTACTTGCTACAAGATCTGCCCCTGTCTTGCTGTCTGCAAACAGCCCCCTTTCTTCTGAGCCGCTGTAAACACTGCTGTGGCTATTCTTACAATGACGCTGGTTCTGCTGTATTAGTATTAACATCTCAACTTGGCTACGAACCTCAAAAGTCTTTTCGGCCACCAATAGTTGTTGTGCCTTGTGTGAGGGTCTGCGAATATGCCAGTAGGAGGACAATAATGATTATGTTGCAAGATTACGTCATCTTGAAACAGAGAAGAGGGCTGGAGTTTCTATGAGGTGTTTATGAGGTGAGAAAAGTGTTTTCCAGGGGAAAATGCTTCTCCCTCTTGTGTGTACTTCGAGCTTTGTAACTTTGCAGGCTGTTTACCTGCACAAAAGCCCACATAACACATTAAAGAAGAGTAAAACCAGAACAGCTTAACAGGTCCCCATTAAGATTCAAGTGTTCATATACAATAAACTCTTTTATTTTAAAATGCAAGAAAAAGTCAGTTTTCCATGATATGGGCCCTTTAAGTGATCAACAAGCGGCTTGCATTTGGAAGCTCCGAAGGGAATCGTGAGTACAAAATGTTTGTCAACCCCAAAAAATGCAGCAGTTTGAATGAGATAATGAAGAAACCCCATTAATAAAATAACTCTATATTATGCAGTATTTTAGACAGAACTCTGACAAAATAGGACAAAATTAAATATTAATCTAAAATATATCTAAGACACGTATTTGTGCTGAAAGAGCTTATTCAGAGGAGGAGCACACATTATCCATTAATGGTCAGCATGGAAAAAGAGGCAAAAACTGGGCTGGTAAAAGAGGAGCACAGAGACATGTTGAGTCTTCAGTGAATGGGTTTCAGTTCTGATAAACAGATACACACATACATATATAACACCCTATACAGTTAACTGAAGAGGTTTCATATGCAGTATATGTGCACAGGGCTTGTGCTTCATTTTAAGGAAGGTTTAAACAGTGGTCTTCTTCTCTTCTGTTTTTAGAGTTTTAGGTTCCCCACCGAACGAGTCTTTGCTGAGAGACAGAAGTCTGTCTCATAGAAGTTCCTTTTATTCTGCGTAATATTTACAGAATATTATAACCGGACGTCGTCGTCCAGTCTGCGTGTGAAGGAAAGTTTTCCACTGGCTGCTCCCAGAGTCTGAGTCTGGTCGAATGCAAGTGTGTTCCGAAAAAGGTAAACATTTTCCTCCACACACACCGCACACTCTGCAGGAGGGGTGGAATATTGCATTCACATTTCCTGTCTCTCTCTCTGTTTCCGCATCACAGTCAGCAAAGTCTTTTCTCTTTATGTTTGATATTTCTGCCTATGTGTGTTTGCAGTTCAGTCAGCAGGTTCACACGCTGCGGGGCGCCCGCTGCGTCTCGTGCGTCCTACGGTTGCGCCCCTTCTTGTTCTCCTGCATTAGCTTCCACTTGCTGCTGTGTGATTGGCCGGTGTGTAGTAGATGGGCTGTGTGTGATTGGCTGGCCTGCAGCAGATGGGCCTTCTGTCGCCGCTGCTTCCTCTCCCTCTTCCACACCTGCTCGCACAGCTGGTCCACACTGTTGGGGCTGGGTGGGTCAATGAGGGACAGGAAGTCCTGGTACCACAGCTTGGCATGGGGTGTCCGGCCAGTGTCTGGTGGCTCACGGTGTAGCAGCTCGTCCAGCTGCTCGGTGGGGATGACGTGAAGGGTGAGGCGCAGGAGTGTCTGGATGAAGCCGTGCTCAACCGCATGGCAGTAGTAAACACCAGAGTCCTTCTGAAGCAGCGCCCGGATCAGCAAACCCTGCTCAGTGCCCATCACTCGATCATCTGACTTTATCTAAAGACATACACAAGTATATACAAACACAGATCAGAAAACATATCATCACTGCCATAGAAGAGCTTTGTACTGACAAAATGGTTAACTTTTCCTATAAAGAAAAATTTAGTGACGTTAAAAGTAAGCTAATACAGTGAGGAAAATAAGTATTTGAACACCCTGCGACTTTGCAAGTTCTCCCACTTAGAAATCATAGAGGGGTCTGAAATTTTCATCTTAGGTGCATGTCCACTGAGAGAGACATAATCTAAAATCACGGACATCACAATGTATGATTTTTTAATAATTTATTTGTGTGTTACTGCTGCAAATAAGTATTTGAACACCTGCCAATCAGCAAAAATTCTAGCCCTCAAAGACCTGTTAGTCCGCCTCTAAAAACTCCACCTCCACTCCACTTATTATTCTAAATTAGAAGCACCTGTTTGAGGTCGTTAGCTGCATAAAGACACCTGTCCACCCCACACAATCAGTAAGACTCCAACTACTAACATGGCTAGAACCAAAGAGCTGTCCAAAGGCACCAGAGACAAAATTGTTGACCTCCACAAGGCTAGAAAGGGATACGGGGCAATTGCTAAGCAGCTTGGTGAAAAAAGATCAACTGTTGGAGCAAGTTGTTCAAATACTTATTTGCAGCAGTAACACACAAATAAATTATTAAAAAATCATACATTGTGATTTCCGGTTTTTATTTAGATTATGTCTCTCACATTGGACATGCACCTAAGATAAAAATTTTAGACCCCTCCATGATTTCTAAGTGGGAGAACTTGCAAAGCCGCAGTGTTCAAATACTTATTTTCTTCACTGTATAAAAGAATTTTAAGGATTTATCAAATGTTCCTACAATGTAAAGGACATGCTGATGTTTTCAACCTATAAAACACTATAGAACTATAGCAATGATTTATTCCTGCCACTAGGGGGCTGCGGTCACCATAGAACTGCAGCTTCTAAGACAAGCCCTGGTTTTATTTGGGCTACCTGTTGGGCTACCTGATTACTTGGGCTACCTGTTGGTAACAGGTTATTAGCTAGCTAAAAGTAGCTAACTAATTGATTCTACTGCTGTTTGTGTTGCTGCTACCACTTGCCTAGAAGGCTTTTGTTGGTCATTTTACCAAAAAAAGAGGTAGTTTTGTCAGGGAGAAATGATTTGTTGTACTCCTGTAGGATTACTAAAGATATTTATTTAATTCTAATTTCTTCTGGAACAAAACATTGTAACCACAATAGCTGGTTACCCACAAACCCGGAATATGGTGTGTTTTGATGCTGGCATGCTAGTCCACAGCGATGGAGGCTTTTATGCTAATCACTAGAAAAACCAGTGTATATCATGTTTTTGGATTATGTTGGTCAACCAGCATGACCAGTCTGGGTGACCAGCTAAACCAGCATCAGACCGCCATGAACCAGCTAAGATCAACATGGAATGCTGTTGTTACAGCAGTGAGTTTTTGTATTTTGGTAGTGTTGGGTCACTCTGGAATATTGTCTCATATTTTAACAGGCAGTGAACACAGAGACATACAGACACACAGGGCACACCTCTTGCTTGCTGTCCTCTCCATGTCTCTGGAATTGCCAGTAGATGAGAGCACGCTGAGACTTAGGACTGCACTCCAGGAAAGAGCTGCTGTTCTCCACCCCATATACCGTTTTATCCAGCAGTGTGTTCTCTCCATTCTCTTCATCTATTCAGGAGAGACAGAAAGAGATTTCATTCAAGACAGCACATTCCCCCTGGGAAAAGGGCATGTCGAAGGGAGCGAGTGTGGTTTGGCTTTGTAAATGGCCTGTGTATGTGCCTGAATGTGTGCTTCGGATGGGTGCATGAATGTGTCCTCGCTCATTCCAATCACATTCTCACATGTCTGCGAGAGGCCTTCACACAGACAGCATGTCCAGCAACGAGGATATGAGCCAGTAATTCAAACCATGAATATGGACACACACACACACATACACACAAGCACACACATAGCCACACACATGTCACAATATCCCTTCTCATTACCAAGTTTCAGACTCAGCTGCAGCTTTAGGTCTAGTGGCGTAGAATTCCAGTGAGAATGGATGTTCAGGTTTTTCCATATTGCAATCATTTAAAATACATTCATCTCTCATCCTTTCTGTCTTTTATCCATGTTTCCTTGCCGGTTCCTTCTTTTTCAGAACTGTGTAGTGTCAGTGTGCAGACCTGCTCCACTGCTGTAATAAATTGCATGAGACCACAACGCTCTCAAAATGCGTGTGGTCCCTGGTTGTACGTGTGCATGTCCAACGTCTCTTGCATGTGGAACAGCTATGAAAGTCCTCCTGAAGTTAAATGCATGTCTTTAACTTGGCAGAACAACATATTTAGGTTTTATATTGGGCTCAACCTAACCATTGTGGAGGCTGTATGCTAAGCTAATTAAAAATCTCTAGTCATTGCGCCAAATGAAAACTCAAGTTCCTACACTCGTTTAGGAAGAATATAAGGGAAGTGGATGAATTAAGGAAGCTTGTGCTCTGTGATCAGTGGAGTGTGGGTAAGCTATATAACTCTGAGTGAGAGTTAGCCAGTGGGGCAGCCTCAGGGCCTTTTAAGAATTCAGAGATGGCTTCTAATTTCTGGGGACTAAATAACATAATTTAGATTTCCTATCATGCTTATTGTATTCAAATTCTTTTTATACTCTTATTTAATTGTTTACATTTCAGGTTTTGGCTGGAAATAAAAGAGGTTAAATTCTTCAAATGCCTACTGAAAAACTTTACAATCATTTCTCTGTGATATCTAACGATCTATAACGTAGCCAGGTTCAAGTCAGTTGTTAGAGATGAAAAACTGTAAGAACTGCGGCAGTGAACTCCCGTGACTGTTACAAACTTCAAAGAAAACATATGGAACGTTTTTTAAAAGCTTCAAATGTCCAGGTTTAAACTAGAGCAGCCGGAAAAATGTGAACCACTGTTTCCTTAGTGCTAACTACGGCCTCGCTGTAATAGTCACGGTTCGCCCTGCGGAGAGCATGCTAAAGATTTAGCTCCTACCATGGTGCTGCAGGTCAGAGCACTGGGTTAGAGGGTCTCCATTCCTGATATCTTGGCGTCGAGTCCTCCTACACATACACGCCCACACATATGGAACATGGTTAGAGATCACAGGCAAGTGAGCTGCACATGCTTTCAACATTCACTACATACAGCAATTCTAAACCCTCTGTGTTGCTCTCAGTTTGAATCCCAGCTGTCATACAGATGATCTCTCACTGCTTAGCGCGCACAGTAAATTAGACTCTCATATTGACGCACATGTATGTGTATGTGTGTGTGGCAATGGTACCTGTTTAAGATCTGGGCTTAGTCTCTGTAATATAGCCAACTCTACTCTTATGCCTGCCATGCAATGTGCCAAGCAACAGATGCACTGAGCCTCTATGGATAAATTTCATCTCAATAATGTAGGCAATATCTGGGGCCTTTTTCAATAAAGGCAAACCCCTGTTACCCCTCCGTTACCCTATTACCCCATTAAATACCCCTATTAAAATACATCAAGTTGTGCACTTTCCAGTTGTATGACCTTCAAGATCCTGCAACATTCTGCACCATACACTTATGAACTTATTCAACCATTATTAATTAACCCTTTAATTAAACCAAAACAACTAAACTATACTCCATATTAGCAAACATCTGAGGTACATATTAAGGTACTTTAACATCCATGTACAGCCACGAGTTTCAAGTATGAATTCAGATTCCAAGTTGAATATTCTCAGAGAGACACAATGTTCTTGATTAATTCACTATTCATCACTCAGGCCAAGCCATTCTGGAAAGATGCCTGGTATTCTCCTACATCTTCAAAAAGCTGCACTGCATGGGATTGCTTAGAAATACCCACATAACAGACCAACAAATGTGGTTTAGATGGTCTAATGGGTCACTCTGAAAATGCTATTTGGAAAGTTAATGTATGAATACTTGTCATTTATGGTTATCATAAGATTCTAAACATGCTCTGTGTGGCACACCCGTTATGTAACATTCTTGTTTATTGAGTCTTACAAAACACTCCTTTATTCACTACACTACAATCCACCTTTATTCTTCTTTACATTCCCTCTTCCCCCTATGCAGAGTTCTAGAGTGTGCTGCAGTATACTCCCAAGTTCAGCCTAGGTTAAACTAGCTGTTAGAACCATGTGTACCTTTTAGCAGTGGGGAAGTATCGGGAACACTGGGAGCCATCCCAGGCACAGTAAGGATCTCTCGCCAAACAGCACTCAGCACAGGCCTTGCCATAAACGTCACAGCGATGCAGGGGCATCTGGGAAACGCCAATGGAGGAGCCCAGGTATAGTTGTTGCTGTGGAGAGACAGGTAAAATATGAGCAATACAGTATGTGAGATAGTGAGACAGTGCTTATTCAACATTTCTTCTGCGATCAGATGTATTAACAAAGAGTTTGTCTTCCCTATGCTGCAGTAATGACCTTTACTTTTCTATGAAAGGTAGGTATAAGCATTGCTGTGAGGATTTCATTGAATTCAATCACAGAGGCATTAGCAAGGTCAGATACTGGCGTGGGATAATCGGTTCTGGATCGCAAGTGCTATTCTTAACTAATTTCAAAGGTATTTCACGGAGCTCCATCACTCCAGAGAACACAGTTCCACTGCTCCAGAGTCTAAAGTGGGAGGATTCATCCCCCTCTAGCCAGTGCTTGACACTGGACATAATGATTTTAAGGCCATTGTAATCTAATTGCAGAGCTTTTCTTTGGTGATTATACTGTACAACCTGCAAATGTGCAGTTAAATGCCCATGCTTTTAAGCTATGCACCTTAAAATAGCTTGAACTAGAAGGAGTGTCTAGATATTTTGGATATACTATTGATCAGTAGCTTACATTTATATATATATATTAATTTATAGTAAAAGGTAAGAACGTCTTTAGCTTTTGGTAAAGAGACCATTTTGGAGAGACACACTTATTTTTCTGGGAACTGACTATTACTTCTATACTTGTGGACTCAATATTTATGAGTTTATGAAAGTCACACTACACCTAAATTTAGAAGATTTGGCCAGCTAGGAGTCTAACCCTGCATTGCCTCTAAGGATATCTTGGTTAATGGGTGTTATTTCAGTGAATGTCTGAAGGACCTGGTGTGCCGGAACTTTAGGCAGATAGTTTGTGTGCAAATGTTTAATTATAGATTCACTCAGATAACCTTTCAGTGTCTGCTTGATTATTCACGCTGCTTAGCGGAGGAATTGCAGCTGCGCACATACACGCACACACACACACACACAGTAGTTCTTTAGCTTGAAACCAACTGGTAAGGTGTGTGTGTGAGCAATAGAGAAAGAGACACACACAGAAACCACTAATGGTAGAACCTTATGTTGCTGCGTTACATGAATAAGTGTGACAGGAGCCCCTAGCGTGCATAATGCAGAAAAACCATTGTGCGTATTTGAATGAGTGTGTGAGAGAGAGAGTGGGAGAGAAAGAGATACAGCCTGAGGCGAGGCCTATGTTGGGTTTTGTGGTACATGATAAATCTAGCAGCGCTACATCACTCCTGTCAACAGAAAGTGGTGTAACTGCTTGACATCCAGGCTGTGGCCAGTCTCCCACTGGACCCATCCTGTCTAGCACAGTTCATGCTAGGAAATGCTCTGCATTATGGCTGCATTTGTGAGATTATGTGATTATCTGTTAGAGGTTTCAAATTATGTCAGATATGTAATGGTGGTTACCTGTTTTGTGGACAGCTCCATGGCAGTTATAGCGGTTGGTTCCTAAAAAAAAAGAAGAGTTAAAAAACTGTTCACAGAAATTATTCAGAGGAAGCCAGAGTTGAAAGCCAAAGTACTGAAATATATCTACAGTATTACAGTGTTTCAAATATGATTAAGGCTGCAGGCCTAAATGACACAGTGTACTAAATACCGAATATATCGCTATATAACACATTCCATGTGGTTTTCCAGAAATTGACCATACCCTGAACACAGTCATCTCCTCCAGTAAGACTTCCTCCAGGTCATGCCATGTACCTCTGGGAATCGATACAACCTTAAGAACTGTGCCAGCATCTAAAGGGACAATCAATAACTTCTTAACAAAGTGTGCAGTTTTATTTATGCAATAGAAAAAAACACAGAAAGCTGAGAAAAGTTCTGAGTGAAGATCTTTAGCTGTTTTACGAGTGCTAATATTACATTAAATAAAAAAGCCATGCAATTACTGATAGTGTAACAACATATTTATGGCTATGTAACAAATAACTAGCCACACCAACCTGTGCCAATAAACATGACATCATACTGGCCATCTTCTGCCTCCACTCTGTCTACCACTATCTGAGTGAATTGGTAATCCACATCAGTCTTAATAATGATTGGGCGGTTGTTAATGGGGAATACTGGATTGTACATGGCTGGGTGACTTCGTGCAAAGGTGATCACATCATCAGGTAGGTCTTTTGTGGATTCAAAACCACCAAAGGTTTTGCTTGGGCACTGTCAAGATGTAGATAAAGATGGAGGAATAGACCAAAGATTAAAATACATACTTGGCGTGCTGTAAAATACATTCCCATTTGTCTTTTTTTTTCATTTTGCCTATGGAAATGACATCATACATGATTATTATTGTACATGTATGTATTTATGTATGTATATTATATGTGCTGTATTAACTGTATGCTTTGCACTTTAGTAATTGTCTACACAACTCCATCTTGCACTTATTAGTTGTGCTGTGTGTGTACATACCATGAGAGTAATATAAGAGTCCTATACTGTTGTGAGCAATGATGCCCTGAAATGCATGAACTAGAATACATGGCTTTTCCTTTATGGAAAAAATAAATGTTGCTTTCGGAAATCACCACCATAACTGCCCTGTGGTGACCTAAAGTTTTCCATTTGATATACTGACCCCTTTCAACCATTACTTCAGATAGAATATTTTAGGTAATTACTATCACACCCTGTGGTGACCTAAAACATTCAATTCAATATATGTATTTTGACTTCTTAACAACCTTGTAATTGAGAGGATCTAGTAATAATCTGAGAGAAAATGTATGTAGGACATCCCATATGGGCAGTTTTGGTTAGAACAGGGCATGATACATAACATAACATTGAATTAACAGTTTAAAACACTAAACTACTGAGCTGGAGTGTATTGCTGTCACTAATTTACTAGTATACAGGCTAGAAATCATAGCAACAAAGAATTTGATTTGCAATCCTAGTAGCAAAATCTATATCTAGTTTATCTTTAGTGTGCAACCTTACCAAAATTGCTAGCAAATGCATTTGTGGAGAGAGCATTATTAAGCATGTTGAACAGAATTGAATTGAATTAAGGTGATTTGAACTTAATTGAATTGAATTATGTTAAATTGAACAACAACAGTTCTGTGCAAAACAACAACAAATCTGTGGTTGCCAGGTCTTACCGTGCCAGGCCGTGGGTATGGCACTCTGCCTAGGAAGGGCACCCACTGGTAGTTGGGCCCATCTCGGTGAGCATAGGGACCCAAAAACACCCTCCTAATGTCTGCCATGCTGTACATACATACTGCTGAGCCTTTAAATATATTACTGTGAACCAAACAAATAAAAATCAGTATCTCCGCACATTTCACTATCTTATAATGAAAGCCTCAGGTCTGTAGCAATTTAGTTAATGGAATAAGAAACATATGTAAAAAAGCACCTGGATGTTGTGAACACTGCATAGATGACAGGGTTCTTGGGATCCTTTGAACTCATAAGGAAGACGTCCTCTAAAAATGACAAAATAAGCAAAAACAGACAACTGAGCATAAGACCAGATATTTCATACATGTCCACCAGCACCTTCTCCGATAAATACACATACTCATGCATAGCATAGACAACTTACGCAGCTCATCGAAGTGTGTGTCAATGCCATTGAGGCCAGGAACAGAGCAGATGAGCCGAGCTTTCAAAAAGGTGGTCCACTTATTAACCAAACTCCTGTGACCTCCAAAGTCATTCTGTTAACAAGAAAAAACTCATGCTTACTAAGCAGTTATGATACACCAACATGAACATAAATTCGTGGGCTGTTTATGACAGCGCTGAGCAAAAAACAGAGACCATACTCTATATATGAAATTTCTAGTCAAAACAGCCTTAAATACAAGTGACACCTTTTATCCATGTGAGGGAAAAAAAGCATATATTTAACATATATTTAGCAGAAATTACAAATTTAACAAATACATATAATAATCATTTTTGCTAATATTTATTGTGTCCACAAGTTCATAGTTAGAGAGTCTAACTGCCATGTTCACTGGAAGAGTATTTACTTAAAGCACTATCATTCCCAGGTCTTATTGTAGGTATACCGAAGCAACAATACACTAAAGTAGTGTTGATATACAGTAAGACTTAGGGAAGACCATGACTCAGCTCTGAGTAGGGCTCTAAAACCAATCCCACAGGGAAGGTCACCATTAGCTATCTAGTTCACTTTCATGAGGACTAACTGTCTACTATGCTCCTTACAGCAAGCCCTAGCTGTAGCGTATATATGTGTGTGTGTGTGTGTGTGTGTGTGTGTGTAGTAGGATATATTAAAATTTCATCAATACTATACTGCAATACTGCTGATATGTAAAATTGTGATGTCTGGTATGCAATGTATAACCATAGCAACATGTGTACCCTACAGCTTGGACTAAGATCAATGAGTATAGAATAGTGTCAAGGAGTGCTGCCTGAAATATGTTTGGTGGAAACTGGGTGGAAAGTTTTAATATCCATCAGCAGACCATCTAATCAAGGTGCAGATGTGCTCCAGCATGATCATATCCAAACAGCAACGCATGACACACCTATCTACTGTTTATATTAGGAAGTATTACAGATGACTCTGGCAGGTATGCTTGTATTTGTGTTTTATAAGAAGAGCTGGCAGCTGCAGTGTGAAACATTGGAGCTGTTGAAACACTCTCACGCACCCCCACGTTTATGTTTGTTAATTGGCAGCGCTGAGCAGCACACCGCATAAGCTAAACATACACTTAGCATAATGAGACAATTGTTTGCGCCGGTGAAGACTGGATTCCAGTCATACCAGAATGCCAAGCGCCACGTAATTGAGAACACCTTTCTCCCTTCCTACTGCCATAGGGTTCCACTTCAGCTAAGAATGACTGCCAAAGTCACACTTTAGATCGACAGAGGAGCCTTTGTTTTCTGCCTGCCGATGACTCCAGTGACATTTCAGTCATCTCTTCAGCTTCACGGTGGGCGGTTGAGATCAGGATTTTAGAAAAACACACACAATGCCAAAGAAATGTGGGTCTGTTAGCTACCACACCCGATCGTGTGAAAATGGTACAGCGTATGTACGTGTGCCTGCAAGTTTGCATGCATGCATGTGTATGCTTGAGGTAAATTGGATGTATTTGTCAGTATGACATTCTGTCAGTGTCAGACTGGAAGAGATATCGTACTTTACACAGCTGTCCAATTCTGGCATGTGTAGCTTTGCCGGTTTGTTCTCCATCGATGGCGTTCTCTCTGAAGAACAGGTAGATCTTATCATCTTCTGGATTATCGCTCTCAGGAATGAGGTGGACACTCACAAACCTGGGGTCTGCACACAAATAAATTGCAGGGATGGTGACTTTAGTATTAACCAGACAGTGTCTTTTACTACTACAAGGACTTTTTGACTACTATTAATAATAATAACAATAATACTGTAATAATAATAAAAGGTAAAGGTAACAACTACTACTCCTGCTGCTACTGCTAGTACAGAAAGTACTGCTACTACTACTGTTACTAGCAGGGGCAGCTGACATAAATGAGTTGGTATCATAATAAGATTTCATTTTTGGCATTCCTATAATTTTACCTGCTGTTAATACACAAATAGAAGCAAATTATTTTGGATACCTGTGGACATTAGTACTATATGGGTCTGTTTCTAGCCTGAGCTGTGGCTTCACATAGCCAATGTGTGAACCCTGTCAGGTGGGTTGTTACATATTTCAAAGTGAAACATCGTTTTGAGCAAATTTGCCTTCAGCCACCCTCTCTAGATGCAATTTATGGGATTTTCAGGATTATGTCAGCACTGTCTAACAGCAGTACACAAAGATTTGAAGATTTGTAGATTTAAAGAATATTATGCCTAAGTGCTTGTAACAGACTTTCAGGTAATTAATGATTTGAAATCCTGTAAGTTATGCTCACTAAAACATGCAAACTCCTCTTTATATATATATATATATATATATATATATAATGTGTATAGGGATAGAAAGAGAGAGAGAGAGAGAGAGAGAGAGAGAGAGAGATTACTCAGTCATTACTCACAGTAATGAAAACAGAAATGAGAAAACAAAAGCAAACACAGAGACTGACATTCAACAGGATGACAACAGAAGACGACATTCAACAAACCTGCAGACCACAAATTATAGAGGAACAAAACAATAATGAAGTATGAAAAATAAGATGATGCAGCATGGTTTAGATGATTAGGCTAAACAACACCAGGAGGAGGGGATGAAGATGGAGAAAACACTTCAGAGGATTTTAATCAGGACTTAAAGGATGTGAAGATGCTATAGAGGCCATTTTTAGGTGTCATTACTCTAAATGACCTGCTAGCCATGCAGAAAAGTTAACGAGTGATCTACACCTAACGGTCTGTGCTGAATCATGGCTACAGCAGATGCTTCATTAATGACTTGACTGATGCTCGGCCATTAATGCAAGTGTTTTTGTGATTACCCGATCAGTACTGTGTCTCTGGAGTCTCTGATGCCGGACACTAATGACTGTGAGATGAAGCAGTTCTTCACGGGCTGTTTGCTGGTTATTCATGCTTATTACTTTATTCTCACATGTTCAAGGGCAGGCAGTCTCAAAATGCCTCTCACACACACACACACACACAGCAAAATTCAACACGTTTTGAAATGATAGCTGATTTATAATGACCTACTATGCAGTTTTGTATGGGATCATAATGATCACTCTGCAATGAAGTCCAACTGCAAAAACTCACTGATGAGTTGATCACTTTGTTTAAAAATAATAGTATTATATATAATGTAGTAATAAAGTAATCTAGACTCTGATATAGAAAAGTCAATAGTATGTACATTGCAAGTAACTCATGCCATGGACATCTCAGTTTTAAAACAGAGTCAGACGGAGACATCAACATGCATTTATTTTGGCATTAAGTTGTTTGTTTAGCTATGCATTTTGCACATATAACGTTTTTATTCAAAATGGGGTTGCAGATTTTAATAGCTTAAACTAGAGGGTAATATCTAAAATTTCTGAAAACACTTAATAGTGATACAGCTTCTTTTTTGTTGAAAATAGCCAATTGTGAGTTTTCTAGACAGTGATTCAAAACTTTGAGAATCCCTAATGAGATATCACAGAGGGTGATATCTAAAATTCCTGAAAATGCTTTTAATTTGTATATATTTACAAAATTTCTACTGCTTTTATTAAAATACAAGTCATATTGTCATATGCAATTGGTAGTCACTGTCACAGCTTTTATGTTAATGTGTTTGTTTAACCATCCCCGAGTCTCAATTTGAGTATTATTTGTAGTTATAATTCAATACTTGGCCTGGGTTAGACTTATATAGTTAAATCAAATCTGGAATAAATCTATACAGTGTACTGAGTGTGTTGGTGCGAAGTTCAGAACTAAAGCTTTGCTCTTCAGTAACACCTGGACTCTACTACATGGCTTTTACAGAACTTCAATGCCATTTGCTAGCATGTGTTGTAATGACACAGTGTCAAGTTATTATTACTGTTATTATTACTGCCATAATATGTAACAGCATGACAACTTATTATTGCTGTGTAGTCTATATAGACATTATGACATAAAACATTATGACATCTGTCAGGATAATTACTGGTATTAGTAACATGGCACTATTCTGATAAATCAAGGCAGCATATGATGTCTATGAGATCTGCCATGTCATGGAATGGTTATGTCACGGCTATGTAAGAGGTTTCAAGCAAAGTGCCCCTGTTCTTCTAAGTAGCTCAGAACATCACACCTCATCTAAGCCTATTTGTATTGTCCAGCCTCTTTTACAACTCTGACTCCTCTTTTATTCATCAGAATTATTAATTATATAATAATTATTATTAATTATATATTAATTAGATTACTCTGTTACTGAAATAACTGGTAGTGTCAGCCGTAACTACACAACTGTATATCAGTAAAGATAAAAAATGAGACAAAATACTCTCACCATTCAGCCACCTGGAATCGTGCTGCTCCGTTCTGATTGGATGATGCTCTCCTAATGTTCGGAAAATGGCAAAGTCCCTCCCCATGAAGTCGGCTGACGTGCCAGCATACAGCTCACCATCTGTCAATCATGTGCTGAAGGTTAGACAAGGTTCATTACAAAGAAGGAGAAGACAAAGGACAGCAAGATGTGGTCGGCTGTTCTGCTCTGGGCTTTGTCCAGTTTAATAATGACTTGGGTAAACACTCAGGGAAGCATGATAGCTATCACTCAAACATTATATCAGGCTAAGAGACAGTGTGAGTGAAACCGATCCCAGATTGAAGATAGAGAGTAGAGTGTTTGAGTGTGTGTATGAGTCTGTGTGTGTATGAGAGCGACCTTTAAACTGAGATGAGAGATTTAACAGTAGAATGCTCTGCAGGTAGAGCACAAAGAGAAGAACAGACAGATCTCCTCATCCTCTTAGAGAGGCTGTTAATCAGAGGTGTTGAGTTTCTTTTCAACACACCCACTCTTACACACACACACACACACACACACACACACACACAGACACACATACAAACACAGACACACGTACAAACACCTAAAAAACCTAAAACTAAACAAACAAAGAACCACAATGGAATTTTGGTAGTACTTGTAATGAAGTGAAAGGTCAAAGGAAGACAGACAGAAAAACGAGACAGACAAATGTGGGTGTAATGGTATTTACCACAGTCCATTTTTATATTTTATAATTGGGGTAAATATTATTTTCGGGGGATACAAGGTGCTTGTTACAGCATCACGCTGCATAATGTGGTTATTTCAACCAACCAAACGTGTACCTAAAATGTAGTCATCATGACATCTGACATTGCGACCTCTGTCATGATAGACTGTCATAAATTACTATGAGTAACATGGCACTTTTTAATCACTAAGAAGGGCATGTGACATCTTAATTCATTTTCCAAACTGTAAACAAAATAATTTGATTTCTTCGACTGAAGTAAAAGAATTTGATTAGAATTTTGAATTACAATTTGAATAGTCTTAGTCTTCTAGATAGCATGTGTTTATATTTTAATTTTGACTTAACGCAGCATAAAGGTTCATTTCACATCTATATCTGTGATATTATTAGTTGTCCTATTACTTGATTAACCAAGTGCATGTCAACCTTTTGAAAAGATTAATGACAGAATTAGATTTTCTGCAGTCATTAAGATATTAAATGCATGAAAGCACACTCAGTGTAAGTTAGTTACACAGTTATAACTCACATTAATAACTGTTACGCTTTGTCCGTAACAGTAAAAAAAGTATAGTATGTTATATTATGGACTACAGACCATAATATTTAATGTAACTAAACCTGTTACCTACATTACTGATCACAGTGTTGTCAGTTTTCAACAATAACCACTGGTTCACACTCACCAATGAGCAGGGAAGCTGTCTGTAGTTTTGGGTCATATGGGCTTTTTCCACGGCCGTTCTCAAATGACTCCAGCTTGAAAATGTTGTCCTAGATTCAGACACACAAACACATAGACTGTAATCAGGGACAAACGACTGTGAGATAAAGAGAACAGTGGCCAGCAGTGTTCGCCTGACAGTCTATTCACAGAAAAAGAGAGAGCGTGTGAGTAGAACACGGCCCCTCTCACCCATCAGATCATTTCCATTACTTCCAGCAGTGTGAACAAACTAACAAGAGCAATGTGTGTGTGAACACTTCTCTGCTCAGCACCACATTCTCTTTCTCTCTGTTAAACAAACACCACTTTACTCTCTGTAATCTATACACTCACAATGCAAAGAGAGTGTGGAGGCAAACTAACAAATCTGTTTGATGATGAGAACTTAACAAAGCAGCAAACAGCATAAACCAGCTCTCAATTCTCCCCCTCATTTCCACAGCAGATTCCGTCCTGATTGAGCACTCAGCAGATTGCTGAGAAGAGAGAATCCATTTACGCTTGACCAGCGGCTGTAATTTGCTACACCTACCAAAATGTTGATGTCACAAATTTGAGATATAAACAGTGTCTAAGTGACCCTCAGATCAGGCCATGCGTGATCATTTCATAATAATTAAACCACATCTCTAAAACAAAATCAGCAAAGTTGAGTTTAACATATCAGAACCACATATGGTACCTGTTGCACAGGCTACATTTTATATTTTATGTTTATAAACAATAATATTTATTAACTGAAGTGTGTTCTCCAACTCTCTAATTTGACCAGAGACACTCAAACCATTGCATATATCTGTAGCTCTATTATTGTTATTATTGCAATCAATATTAATTATCATTACTGTCATCGTTATTATTATAGAGATTTGTTTATATAGCACACACACTCATTTTACACACACAAAGTGCCTTTGTGTTGCAATCGTACTTTCAAAATCGTTCTTTTGGATGGTTGGTTTAGTCCACTGACTTTTGTGGTTTAGACGAGAATGATGCGTTTAGAAATGTGCTATAAGACACTGGAACAGGTTTTAAGGCCTTAAGATATTTACCTCTGGCCGTTTGCCCACCTCCACATAAGCGCAGACAGGGTGGAAGGCTCCCGTTCCACAGGCATACAGGTGAGTGTGATTAAAGGGCTGCAGCAACTTAATAAAGTTAGAGCACTCCTTCTGCAGAGAAGAAAGAAAGAACGATAGAAAAAAGAAAGAAAGAAGGGAAGGAAGGAATAAAGGAAGAAAGGGAACACTTAAATAATTGTTATTCATTACTATACCTAAAGTAACCATATGTAAGATGATGCAACCTATCAGATTCACACTCCAAACAATGGGGTAACGCATCACCAGAAATTTGAGCTGTGCAGCTCTATAGTAAGAAACGAGGGAAAGCACAGCCCCTCCTCCCCAGCTTTAACAGCTGTTTACTTACCACTCTAGTAGAATTACAGCAGTGGAAGCATTTAGACTGACATGAGCAATATTTATTGAGCTATACATACAGAAGTAGTGTCTCCCAGTATAGCGTTGGGCCGCCATGTTTGCTAATGCGTGCACACATCTTGGCATGGTGTTGCAAAGTGTTCCTAATGTTGTCCTGTTGAATATTCCCAACCAGTTTCTGCAGGTTATTTGGTAGGTATGGAGGAGGAGTGACACTAAGCTTGCTGGAGTTGTGATGCATAACAACATCTTGCCGCTTACCACAGTGCCTCCACACCTGGATTTGTTGGTCATCTCCACCAAAACAAAAGCAGTATTTAACACTGATGACCTGCTGCCGTTCTGAGTCACTCTGTGACGGTCTGGCACTATTGCAATCTTTAGCGATGCTGGTGTGGTTTTAAGGGCAGTCGTCATAACAGTCTGTGTGCATGTAGTCCTGTGTTGTGCAGCCATCTCCCAGTGGTGCTGATACTAACGGGATGACTCACTAAGGCCATCACTGCTAAGTAAATGTCTGCAGGGCTGTTGGGTCACTCAGGTACAGCGATAAGGCCACAATAATTTTTTCTGATGATGTATGTTTGGAAGTCAGAAAAATAGAAGCATCTTTCATTGCACCCAGGGCTTCTTTAGAAAACGGTGTGATTGATCACATTTCCACAACATCATGCTCTTCGGCTGTTTGCAGAACAAAGGCCACGGAAGCAGTGAAGTGTGAGGTCAAAGGGGTCAGCAGTAGGTTTCTGACAGGCCACATTCAGAAGACCATAGCAAACAGAAACATTCATTGTGCAGAGTGCACTTGCTGGGGACGTGAAGGCCTAATCATGTGTTTGTACTTTAATTCTGTATAATTCTGGTGTTTGTTATCATGGGCAGTGGACTGAATATCTCAAATTCTCTCAAAAAACATATTAACACCCCACATAGTGACAGAACTGCAAAATACACAGCTACACATGGCTGTAGAAAGGGGGAATGTTACAACAGCTGGAGCTGTTTTTGAGCAGGGCACGTACAACATCAACAGAGGCAATCCTGTTATGAGCATCCAGGGCTCCCCTGTGGCGTGTATGTGTGTGTGTGTGTAGCAGTTCGTATGTTGTGTGTTTACCCGTGATCTAAAGGCACGTGTCTGAACAGGCCTGACCTTGGTGGATGCAATTGAGTCACAATGCGTGGAAAAGTCTTCCAGAATAACACACACAGGACAGTTACAACTAAAAGATGAGTCAATGATGCTTCCACTCACACACATGGCTTAGCTTTCTAAGTCTGTCCCTACAACAAGACCACAGTGAACATGATGCTACCATAACTCAATTAAATGCTACTCCTAGACTTGACCATGTCTGGAAATAATTTCTAGGGAGTCCAATTTCTATCCATGCAATTTCATCTTTATTGAATCTATTTGACTCAACACAGTAGGCTTCTCTCTGGCAGCTCAACAAAGTGGGCTCCTCTCTGGAGAAGGTATGCACATCAGTGGCCAAAAGTTCTGAGCACCTTTTACTTTTCTACGAAACAGTAAAAGCCTGCAAAGTTTATGTTTACAGGAACCCTGACTGTGAAGATATATGACCTGTAATGTGGTGTATGTGCCCAATACAATTACAATATACTCCATAAACAAAGCAAAATACCTTATTATTATTATTATTGACAATTAACAAATCTATCTACTAGTAGGTTGCCATTTTACCATTACCCTAGAGGAACTACTATTCTTTGTTATTCTCAATATATAAACTAGACTAGACAGGGCTCTCTTGAAAAATATATATATGTTGTTATTTACTACTTTAAATATATATTATTTGTCCTTATATGACGCTCCTTCTAATTCAGTGGGACCCATTGTTCAAGCAGGTGTTTCTGCCCATGGTTTGTTGTGTAATCTCCATAGAAAGGCATTGCCCTTACAATGGGATAACCTGGATCAGCAGTGTATAAGGGGAAGGTCAACATGCTGTGCTTCTGCAAGAGGAGTATAAAGCTCCTTATCACTGGGCTGTAGAGCAGTAGAACTGTGCTGTGTGTTATGAAGCCCCATTACCTTTAGGTTGAGTTGGAGTGGCATTCCTCACTTCACTAAAACATTGTGAAGCTGTATTGTAAAGGGTTTTGAAGGAGTAGCCTCTGCCTCATGCACTCAGTAACATGTAAATAGAACATCTGATAATAAGCGCTTGTTATGCTGGCTACAACTGTCAGGATTTTGTCAGTTTCGTTTTCACTATCTCGACACCGCTCTGAAGGTGCAGCGGGTTGTACCTGTCTGATGGAAAACAAGAAGCTGCCTGCTCTCTGTGCTGTGACATTCAGGACTGAATAAGATCATGGCATCTGCATCATTAAGAGTTTTCTTTTTAGTATTTAATAGGATTTAAATGAGGCACTCTCCCGTGGGATACCTGTTTGTTCAATATGAGTTTTGTCTGATTGTATCTGCTTTTGAGTTCTGTCATTGGTTGTTTTGCATGTCAGTCAAACAGCCTCTTGCTGTTAAAGTTAAATTATGGAACGTATATGTATATACGATTTTCAATTAAATCTATTGTACGTCTTACAAGCGATTACTCTTGGATATACATTATATATCATTATATGATGTTTTTTTCTAATTAGATCTGTGATTGGTTGTTCTGCATATCAGCCAAACAACGTTTTCCTGTGAAAGTAGGCAGTGCTGCTCATTTGTAAGGTATAAAATACAGCACACTGTCTGATCATAGACAGGAGGAGGAGGACAAACCTTCTGTTAATACTTATTTAATGTATTATATCATCGCTGTCCAATGAAAAACATGTATCTCCATTTTTGTCCATTTTTACTTTTTTGTATCATTTGACCACAGCTGCTGCTGTTTACACTGTGTGAGAATCTCATGATAAACAGCCCAAAAGTGTTGGAAAGACGTCTGGTTCCATTGACTTCCATTCAAATGAAATGAGGTTTTTGGCTTCTCCTGTAAAGTTGGCATTTTGAAGATACTTGTTTTTCTTTGGACAGCGACGATATATTAAACATTCTGCATTCTTGTATTCTGCAACACTCACCTAGTAAACATATTCCCCAAATGTTGCTAAAAGCATATATTAAAATGTCTCCAGAGTTTAATTTGGGCTGATAACTGCTGATAAAAGACTAAATCATGTTTTGGATCTTTTCCCAAAGTCATAAACATTTATATATGTATACAGTATATGAATATATATGTACAGTATTCTTTCTCTTAAAATGAACATGGTTAGTCTTTATAATAAGTTTAATTTATTTTATTCATTTCATCATTATTTTTTTAAGGGTTGGCTTATATGTAAGAACCACCAAAGAAACCTTCAAAGAAAACATCCTCATTTGTATGAAAAACGTTTTGAAAGGCTAGGTGTCCCCAGTCTTTTGATGGGCAGTGTATTGATCTACATGTTAAGCAGTGGAGTACTAGCTGAGTTGCTCTACTTCAGTGGGGCAGCTGCTCTCCGCTTTCAGTTACTTTCAATGGCCAAAAACTTGACATTGTTCCACTTCAGGAGTACCACGCTCGAGTCTGCCTCTTTATGAGTGAAACAAGCTTCAGTCGGTCGCTTTCTTTTCACCGGCACCTACCTCTTCACATAAAAGCCATCTTTCATAGAGTCCCTGCCAGTCACAATCACCATGTTTACATCAACATCTCACACAAAGCCTTTTACTGCTATTCAGATGAGTGCTCTTGAAAGTCGACAGAGCTCATGGTCTCTGTTTGGAGCTGAAAGGGTAGACGGAGCACTGCTATGGTTCTGTATTTGAGTGTATTTCAGGGAGAGCCTTGGGCGGTATCTGTGATGGAATTTATGAGAGATGGAGTGGCAGCTATGCCTGGAAACGGTTTATCCTCCTCTAGCCCACAATGCAACACTGATTTATTTATTCTTTTGCTGACAGACGTGCTGAGCTTGCTGAAGGCCCAGTAGGGGCTGGACTAATGCTTCTAGGATGTCTTGAAATCATGTATGACTAACAACATGCTACAGTGAAAAGACAACCTGTGAGCTTACGTGTGGTGTACAGACTTTTCTTTTCTGAATTTTATTAATTTTATTTTTACATTTATTTTATTTTTACATTTATTTTATTTTTTATTTTTTGGAGTGTTTGCTCTGAAATCAAAATGGACTTGTTTACCATACGAGTTCATGTTCCTGGTCATTTTAGGTACATCATATCATCTTATTTTAAAAGATTTAAAAAATTCTTGCTCTTCCATTATCATCAAAGTGTGGTGAAGTTTATACAACCTTCAAAAACATTTCCTGAGTTTTGTTTGCATTTGAGGAAAAATAATATTAACCGACAATATCAGGCTTTACTTCCCCCTTCCCCCACCTCCACCAACACAAACCGAAAGGTTTAGCTTGATCAGAAGCCCTCCAAAACACACTCATCATCAAAAGAATAGTTGAACAAAGAGAAAATAGTTGCCACCAGAAGAAATCAACCAACAGGAATGAAACTTGGCATAGGTCTGACAGTGTCAGATATGTGAATGATTCAAGTTTCACATTTGACTGAGCATGTGAGATAAACAAGGACGGACCTTAAAGCTGTACCTGACTGAACCTACAGACACAATTGTGGACATTCTGTGAGCAAAGATGCCCAAAAAAATCATCCAATTAGTGCCAGTACACAGACCCTTACGAACACTGCCCTTAACACTTAGTCTCTATCACCAACAACTGCAATAGGGTCATAGCAGACTGTCGTGAAGTGACTCATAATGGCAGCGGGTCAAAAAAGTGGCCAGCACCAAGATGAATGTCCAGGTGGTGTCAAGCATAACATGTTTGATCTGGTATCATAAACCACTCCTACAGTAAAATGTGTAGCAACTGTGTGAGAATATTCAAGTTGGATGGAATAGATTATCACAGAGCACCATTTGGAACCCCTCAATCTCTTCAACTAATGCATGTTGCCTTAGCAAACACTGCAGCCTGACACCATACTCAGAGACACTACTTCTGTATGTGTAGCTCAATAAATATTGCCCATATCAGTAAAAAAATAATAATCATTTGTTGTTCTTGGTAACCTTTATCTTATTTCAAAATAGCATTGCAGTCTGACACTTCCTTCAGGGTGCAACTATTCCTTTGATGAGTGTATTATGTAATACAGGGAAATAGATTACAGTGCAGGGGATACACAACACCATATAGGCAAATATAGATGACTTTGAGGCATCAACTAACTCACCTGAACGTCTTTTCCAGCCCATTTGCACTCATCCCGGCGTGATGTAGATGGAGGCCAAGATATCTATCGGAGAGAGTGAGAAAGAAACAAAGACAGAATGCAAATCAGCAAATAACAGAGAAAAAAAAAAACACAAATATCTGTCAAGTCATATTCAAGCCACAGTGGGAGATATGTAAATATGAATGCCAAATGCACGTCATATGTATTTGTTTAAAAGTGTGCTGCTGGGTTTTAGCACTGGGAGTGTAATGTGTTTTCCATGTGAAGGTGAGAGCTGTCACATTGGGTTTAATTCTCCCAGTAGAGACAGAAAGACCAGCGCACAGTAATCTAACTCCTTCCTGCCTTATGGCTGTGAAAGAGCGAGCCATTGTCCTGATTAGATAAACCACATGAACTTTCTCCAGGTGTGTGCGTGCATACGCATGTGCGTGAGTCAGACAGACTGAGCACCAAAGAGGAAGAAAGAATTCAGTAAAACAGAATTCGGGACAGCATTCTACTGTTAGAGAGTGTTTATTCCTCTTGCTGTGAATTTAACATAAGCCCCACGGCATCTGCGTGACAGAACTCCACCCAGAAACGAGAACAGTCTGTCATACATATTTTAGTGTCCTGTATATGCTGTACATCCTGTCTACTGGCTGACACAGGGAATTGAGACAAAGACAGAGGGCTAGAACAGATAGGGATGAGGAGAGTGTTGGCATCTCAGGGCAAGCTAAGGAAAAAATCTGATATGTATCGGATATGAAGCTGCCAGCATAATTAGCACTTTCACCATCAGATTCAATAAAAAATGCAATCTCAGTTATAACTGTTGCTGAGCCAGCGATGCATGGTTGACTTTCAGTTGCCCTCTAAGCTTCTCTGGTTCTGTCGTTCTAGCATGCTTTTAGGCCTTTCTGGGCCCACTAAAAAACAATGCACTGGATTTAATAAGCACATATAATCACAAACAGTAAACACTGTAAGCACTGTTCCCTTTCCAATCCGTATATGGAAATTAAGTATGAATAGCAAATAGCTCATTCTGAACTTAATATTTTTTTAAGGTTAAAATACACAATACAAAGCAGCATAAATACATATAGTCTTATTAACGTATATCAGTCTTAAAGCATTAATAATAAAGTCAGCTGGGGCACAAAACCGTGGTGTGAACCTGAGAGAACAGAGCAGAAATACAAGATAAATGCCATGTCATGTAGCTGTAATATTTGTAAGAGGTAAACTCAGCACATTACTTTTCTGTACTCTAATATGGCCCAGTGCATCATTTTACAATTGCTAATGCAATTAGACGTTAACAAAAGGTCATAACAGTGACAAGATTAATTCCTTCATTAAAAAGCTCCATCATCTGCAGCTGTGTCTCTATGAAGGTGGCTTGTATGCAGCTCAGAGCATGCTCAAGTTCAGTCCTTTTGGGAAACCTGCGGTGCAATTTGTCTGCACTTTGTTGCGTTTATTTTTCATTATTTATCCAGGTGAGCGGAGGACGGCTCAGCATGACAGCTTTAAGCTGAAATATTCATACTCACTTTCCACTGGAAACAGATTCCCCTGGTGCTGAGAGTGTGTGTATGTGTGTCTGTGTGTACCTTAGATTTCACTCAGTACCTTTTATCAAAGGCCGGAGAATACAACATAACTGTATAACTGTGTATTGTGGGTTATATTTTGTGTGTCTCTGTTAAACCTTGCATCTATAGCCACTAGCCCTTGCTTTAATTGCCAAATTATACCATAATTATTTCTCAAGACAATTAGTTATATGTAGAAAGTACAGGTTCTAGATCTTCAATTTATCCCAGAGTTGTAGACAAAAAAAAATATTTGAATATGGGGTATTTTAATGGGATTGGAGGCTTGGTACAAGTATTTGTGGTGTGCACTGAAAATGACCTGAGTTTTGTTTCATGTCAGAAGAATGTACAACATTTACATTTCTGGCATTTAGCTGACGCTCTTATCCAGAGCGACTTACAAGGTTAATCTCATTACAGGCCAGTGTAGTGTTAGGAGTCTTGCCCAAGGACTCTTATTGGTGTAGCACAGCATAGTCACCCAGACTGGGATTCGAACCCCAGTCTCCCACATGTGGTGGTGGCTACTTGGCGGGTAGTGGTGTTATCCGCTGAGCTACAAAAAAGCTCCATTCATGCTGTTTCAATCAGCATGCTGTCCACCGAGTACTGACAGACTGAGCTGTAGCTGTGCACATAAGCATACATGGTAGGACAGCCACAGACACTTTGCTGCTTTTATGTAGTTCAGTTAGAGAAAAGGAAAGTTTTTTTTTTGTTGGGGTATTTCTAAACTCGTTTAGACAAAGGAAACAAGGACTTCAATGAGACAAAGGCCCGAAATATAGGTGGGTGGTGAAGGTTTGCTGAGGAAAGAGAAACAGTGGCTATATCTTTAGCCTTGAGCTAAGATGAGGCTATGAACTTTGAGCTAAGAGGGCTTTGTTGTCTTCTTGCTGTTTCGGTTTGGACCAGACTTGTGACTCAAAGGTGTTTATTAAGAAGACTGGTTATGCTGAAATTCTTGTTTTACACTATTTGTATTTAATGAAGTCAAACATAGTAAAGTCGGCATGTAAGGAGGAAGCAGGAAGTCAGACTGTTTCCTATGTTCCGCTAGCTTTGTCTCGAGCCATATCGAGAAAGCAGTTGTGAACGTATTTGTGTCTAAAACCGGGCTAAAATTGCTCAGTGTATTCCTAGCTAAAAGGAATCTGGTGGAACTTGTAATGTTACTGATGGTTTTATGACTGTGAGCAGATTTTTATTTACTCCAGCTTGAGTCATTTGATCACTGGTGGGTGTGGCATCGTGCACTTGGTTTATGTCATGGCTGAATGCCATCATCATCTGTATGTTGGTATTGGTGTGTTTTCATAAGTACAAGTCCAGGAAAATGAATATAGTATTTGCCTGATTCTGTATACCAGTATTAGTTGTGAAGCATCCCAAGTACATCCCACAGCAAAACCATCTTTATAACTCCAGACTTCTATGTGTTAACTTACTTCAAAGAAGGATCTACATTGTTCTTACCAGCTGTTGGTCCATGTTGATGTCAATGAGATTGAAGGCCAGTACATGGTCCTTCGCTCCTACAAAGAGCCGGCCCTTCTCTTCATCAAGTAGAAAAGTGTGGTAAGCAGAGCTGTTGGCCAGTCCATTGAAAGTAAGCAAGTTGTTTGATTCCAGCATTTCTGTGGGAAAGAGAAGAGACTGTCGTTCGCATGGCAGTTCCAAAAAAGACACCACTTTACAGCAGTATAGCAGGAGATAATGACAAGCCACACATATTTGCAGTGGCTAACAGCTCTATGAAAACACTTTAACCAAATCCTGCTGATCTTGCTTCACTTGCTCTGTCATGTGATTAAGCTTTAAAGATTTTTGTTCATATCTGTAGAACGGCTGACAGATTTTTTCCAACCTCATGTACAGTGAGCCCTCAGTGTTGAGCTGAGTAGGCTGTTACAGGGCAGGAGGAGACAGCATGGATTGGGGCTTTGGCTCATTCATAGTGCTGTTCTGCAGGGTGGCTACTCCGCATTCTCTGTGTGACGCGCAAGTGTGGTTTTGGCCGTAATAAAGCTGAGATCACTGGCTGGGTTCTCTCACTCTCTGTCTCTCTCTCTCACATACACATACAGCTAGAAGGATATTTGCTTGTCTTTGGTGTTCTTGCCGTCATTCATGCTTCGTGGAGCAGAGCTGTGTGGCCTGTGGGATAGAGGTGCCAGGTTAGGTTAGGGCCAGGACCAGGCCAACATGTCTGCCAAACCTGACCTGACCTTTCAAAAACCCTAGAATATGCCTTACTACAATGGTGTGGAACGTTGACAAAAAGTACTATCCATATATAAAAATATCTAGAATAATATTAATTTTGTATTCTAAAAAAGGTATGTGAGAGTAGAACCGAGCCAAAATTAGCCAGGATATGTTTGACTTATCTAGTTTTCCGCTGGAGCTTGAGGCAAAGTTTATAGTCGCACCTAACACAGCATAAAAGGCTGTGTATATATATAAAATATATATATATAAGAACATAGTTGCCTTGAACTCTTTTCTACTTTCTGTGTTATCTTTAGTCTAAATGTAATCTTTATAAATATATAAATATTTATTGTGGGACTACAAACAATCATTACTGTTTCTTCTCTTTGTGTGCTAATAACTCCCCTTTCATCAGGGTAATACTTCAGACTGCTAAATGTGTTTGAGTGAGTGATTTCCCAAGCCATGTTCCCATTCTTTACACCTAAAAACACAAGGTGTTATAGCAGAGGTGCTCTAAAAACAGATATAGATGTTTGTGGGAAGCTATGAAGTATTACACTTGTTTACAACTCATCTGAACTATAAAGGCACTTGGCCATATTTTTTTTAGGGTTTTTTAGGCAGTTTTAGGAAGCAGAGGCAGTGGGAAATGTATTTGTATTAAAGCTCAACAGCCTGTTAACACCCTGTAATAATACATATCAAAAAATAATTCAACTAAAATGCAGTAGTGTTTAAAAATCTAATCTAATAAAAATGTTGATGTACTGTGATAAGATTACCAGTCATTTTTTGCCAGTATTCGATTACATCACCCTATTACCCTGTCTGACATATTGTTATCTAATGCCGGAGTGGGGGAACCATGGGAGTCAGGAGAATCTCCAGTGGACTAGCAGTGTTTTGGGCTTGTTACTGGAGCATATGAGCATAACAATGCACTGATAAAGCATTATATCTAAGTTAATATCTAGTAATTTAGGGGTTCAACTAGCAGCCCAGGGGACTAGCATATCAAATTCAGTATAATGAAGGCGCTGCTACTGGCTGACACAAGAGGCAGTGCTCTATAGTATGTAATATTTTTTCCTAGTTGTGATGTAGCAATTGTCATGTGTCAATCATCTGAAGATAGAAACCCATGGCAAGAACTGTAAAAAATACAAAGGTGGCACAGAGAAGACAGGCATAAGAAAGTTACTCAAGGAGGATGTATCTGTGCAGGTGTGCAATGTGAAAAGTTTTCATGTTATAACTAGTTAACCAACTTAGTTATCTCAGGTAATATTCAGAGTAAAAATGAAGCATATTTTGCACAAACAGTACTGTGTGATACTGTGTGTAACAAGAGACGTACAGTTAGAGTTTGGGGGGCTGGTCTGCATCGTGCAACCCCTGGTCTGAATATAGTCCCACACTGGACAACAGTCCAGAAAAGTTAAGACTTCAAGTAGTTTGTTACGTGTTTTTAAGTCTCACTTTTGTTTGTTTTAGACGGAATGATGATTGGATTTTGAACCCAGCCACTGCTTTAATTCAGTTTCTGTTGATTGCTTTCACTTTTCTGTTGGTATTCCACCATCATTACATCTTACTTTGCATTCCTTCATCTTAATTCTTATGGATATGACCTTTAAGACGACATACTGAGACACAACCCACACAAACTCACACACGAACAACACCTTTAGCAACGCGAGAAAACAGAGGCCAGGCAAGCAACACATCCACCTCTATACCTGGACTCCTGCTGTCCGGTTAATAGCACCCAACTCTCTCTCTCTCTGCCATGATTGGTTGAGGTTTTTGGAATTAGATGTATTATTATGCATTCGGGGCCACTGGGAGTGGACGAGAACTCCCTGTCATACGGGGCTGCTTAAGGAAAAGAAATGTTCCATTTCAGATATAAGTTACAGTTCTACCTCAGCATGTTAGTGGACACAGACGAGCATTTGTATTATGCAGTGGAAGCCAGGGAGCTAAAAGATAAAATGTACATGTCAGAAGGCTAAGGCCAAGCCTGAGACTGACTGAGTTACAAGAGCCCAAGCAGTAGAGGTGGCGAGGGTGAGAGATTGAGGGCTCTAATTACAGCCTGTGACCTGAAGGAAAATGAGATTTTCCCCTGAGCCCACACTAGCGGCTTTTAAAACTGCACCCCAGAGCAACATTAGTACCAAGCAAAACGCATTGGACAGCTCAACCTGTTATTACAGCCTGTGTGTCTGTGCATGTGTGTGAGCCCATGAGTGTGTGAGAAACATGTAAAAGCTCAACTGGGTTGTGAATGGAAACCTGCTCTTAACATACCAAAGCTCCCACTCATGCAGCCCCCAACTCATTCACACTTCAGCCGGGTTTTATCATGTAGCGGCAGCAGCTGGACACTGAGCCAAAGTCACTATCATCAGCCTGCAGCAGCGATTACATTTGAGTTGCTTTTTTTTTGGATGATGGGATCTACTATAAATTTTTCAGGAGATAAAGAACCCCCGCCGCCCCCCTCCCTAGAGCACACACGTATGACTCATATGTTAGCATTAAAGAAATTGAGAAAAAAAACATGGAGAAAGTGGGGCAAAGGAGTGCAGAGAGAAAAAGATGGGTCAAAGATGGTTGAATACAAATGGAGAGAAAAGGAGTACAAGGGGATTGAGAGAAAAGGGCAGATGGCAAGGAAATAGGTAGAGTAGGCAGACAGAGTGAGCGAAAGGGAAATAGAAAAAGAGGAGGAGGAAAGAAACAGAGAAAGAGGTGAGGAGTGGAGAGAGCAGGTGTTTAAGAGAGAGAAAGCAGAAAAGAAGAAATAAAAAGAAAGGGAAAGATAGAAAGGAGGGTTAAGGAAAGAAATTGAGAATATAGAGAAAAAGAATCTCAACATCAGTCCAGTTTGCAAAAACAGACACAGGCATTAGGCAGCATGAGTGAGGAAGCCCCTCAGTGTACATAATATTTAATATATACACAAAAATTGCTTGTTGAGTATTGTGTAGGCTGTAGGAGATGGAACTGACTGTAAGCAAATCAGTGGCACATGGTTGATTCTATGTGCTGCATTCTTAGTACTAGCCAGTAAATGATCCCGGTCACACTGATAATCCCTCCAACTCCCTCTTTCCATGGTTTCAAATCGCTCTGCCTTGCCTTATTATTAAGAGAGACTGAATGAGAGGACTGTGTGTGCGTGCGTTTTTGCGCATGCCTGTGTGTGTGTGTGTGTGTGTGTGTGTGTGTATGTGTGCGTGCCTGTGTGTGTGTGTGTGTGTGTGTGTGTATGTAATGTTTCAACCAGTAGATGTATGAAGTGTTGCTGTAGCCTCACTGTATTTTCAAGTGTTTGCTTACATAATGCACTTGGTCTGTAAAGAGATCCACTCAAACTTGTATCCAGTCTGAGACACATGCATACACACTGAATTAGGCTGTAACTCTGTGTGTATGTACGCGTATACATGTGGTGTGGCATGCTCTTTATCTTTCCATGCATGTCTGTTACTGCACAAAAGACCATCATATATCTATTGGGTTTTCAGTCTAACCACTTATCCATTTTGCTGGTGATAATTCTATTAAGAGTCCAATATGTGAAAGTAAGGGAAACGTGAAAGTATAAAAAGTGAAAAACAGGAGTTCAAACAATGATTAAAAGATATGGAAAATATGGGACCTGCTAGACCACCGAAACTCTCACCATCAGATATACACTAACTATAGCTTCCATCTTTGAGAGAGGAGAAAATCAAGCTTCAATCTCGTCTCAGATCATAAAAATCCACAGGTGTTTCTGTCTATCCTTTCACTCTGAGAAGATACCGCACTGCTGTGGGTCTGAAAGCATGTGTGGCGGTCAAGAGGCCCTCACTAAGATAAAAAAGAAATACATTTCCAAATCAAACAAAGAAGCTGCCGGTGTTCTCAGAGCAATGGATTGAAGTCCAGTCCTCAACATTTGGGTTTACTTGGATCATAAGAAGCAGAAAATGCAACCAACCTCTAAGACTAAACTTTGGAGGTATGGAAAAATATTCCTTCAGATTTCTTAAAAAACTGAAATGGAAGTCTCCAAAAAAGAATGGAAGTTGTGATAAAGACAAAGGACAATCTGAACACCTAATACAACTTGATCCTAGTCAACTGTCAGGCAACTGCATCAAACTCACATGCAGGCACTGATACTAACTAGACAGAGCTGAAGTTGGATTCTATTTGGAGGTTATTATAATATTTAGCTGACTATAGATATGAAGAAAAACCTGTAGTAGCTCAGTACAGAGGAAAAACTTGATAACGAAGAAACTCTTGACTATTCTCGCAACAGCAAATAAGTATGAACAGAATGGCAAGTGTAACCTCAAGCTGGAGGCTACAAAGAGTAAAGTAAACTCTAGTAAACAAGGAAACCAGCTGTACTAGTACAAGCACAACCCATAGAAAAGGAGATATGGGAGTTTGATGCACCCTCTGGCCAAATGCCACTGCTATGCAATGAAGTATATGGACACTGTTTAAATGGCTTTGTGTGAACAGTCTTTCTGAGTAAAGTAGAATAAATAGCATGCTGATGGAGAAGTAAGCCAGTCTATAGAGTATTCAGTGTTGGTAACAGTTTGTGAAATTGTTGTTTTAGCCCTAAAAAGTCAGGGTGCAATGGTAGTTCACTGAGTATTTCGATCTCCACCTGAGCAGCCTTAATGCTCAGCCTATAGAAAGTGGGCATCTATTCCTTAAGTGCATCTATTTCTAAATAAGCAAATAAGGAAAAGAGCTAAATAAACATCCTATAGAAAGTGGAGTCATGACCATCCTTAGAAATGCCAGAAAACTCTAAATGAACCTGTTGCTGTTCACAGTCTACTCTAGGGGCCTGTGCTGTGTTGATGGGAGGCGGATCAAAAGTGTCATCTATTTAATCATGCCTGAACATCAACAATGATTCCACGTGTGTGTGCATTTGTCTTTTCACTTTATAAACTCTTTTCTGCATGCCCCATAGCAACATCAGATAGCAAATTCCAGTGTTTATTTTTGTTCGCAATGTATTCTGTTAACATCCTCCGTTGCCAAGCTCTTGAAATAAAACACAGTGTGTCATCCACCAAAAAAAGCAAAGCAATATAGCGTATCATAACTGTTTAATCCTCCTTTGTGTGCTTGTACATGTGGCCGCATGTGTGTCTTTTTCGGTTTAACTCTGTTAAGTCCACCAAACCCAAACTAAATCTCATTTGTCATCATGGTACTTTAGGACGAAGCTGACGCAGCCACGTTTTCAACCTACACAGGTACAGTAAAAAGCAACTCCTGTCCACAGATGTCTGCTCACTGATAAGTTAACAATGGTACACATAATTAAAGAAGAGATAAGTTGTTTGTCTGTCTGTGACTTTGTAAAGACCTGTCTTGGTGCTGTCACGAGAGCCCACTTTGTTAGCTTCAGGTAGCCAAACGAATGTTGACTACATATGCAGCGAACCTTAACTTTGGCTCAGTAGATCCTTACTGAATAGGTTTATAGCAAGCAAGCAAGCTATATAATACTTAGGCTAGGCTATGAATTACAAGACTGATAGGCAAGCACGGCCTGTAGAACACTATAGAGAATATTTAGTCTTATATTAAACCCAAACTAACCTGGCAATGTTTTTCAAATGTTTGAAGCCATCAGTGCTGAGTAAACTAATACTGACTTTAGTTAATTATCATTAAAAGACTATTGGCAAATTACCCACAAACTTTACTATTTAAAGAAATGAAAGAGCAAAGCTTCCTATACCAAGTCACGTTATCTGTTTGTTTAATGGTTTGTTGCTAAGACTGTTAAAAGCATAATGTTTTGCTATTGTGGTGTCAAAACAAAACCTTGCCTCTTTAAAAAATACATTACTGTTATAAAAAATACATTACATTACTGTCAATGGAAACAGACTTTTTGAGCCACTTTGGGCCATTTCCTTCCGTCCATTCACACTAAAAAAGATATGAGGTTGTTCCAACAGCTATGGTATATTCTCTTATTTAGCCTTCGGAAGTTTAACCTGGCCATTCACAATGAAGTTATAAGAAATACTTCAGCCTGGACAGCCCAACACAATACAGGACAAATCAGAGCCCATTATCTGTATATATATATGAAGTAAGGTTATATATGAAGTAAGGTTAGGATCTTAGGGCCTGTCTAAGCTGTTTCCTGCCCTCTGCCCAGTGGCTGCTGGAATTGCACCCCCCCCACCACCACACATCCCAGGATGATAAGCAGCTTAGAAGATAAGCGAGAGTGAAAGTGAGTCTTAAAGGGATAAAGTTTAGAAACTAAAATTAATAATGACTTTATTTTTGTTCATAAAACCACACAAACATATCAGGTAGCTCTGACTCAGACATTTAGATGCCTAAATTTTGTTTTAGATTACAGCTTTGTAGCAGGTAATTTGTGAATGTATGAAAAAAAACGATATTTATTTTGTAATGAGTCAAAATAATGGTAGTAATAAGAGTGTTCGATTGTATACTCCGATTCTTCAGCTATAAATTATGTTCAAAGTAACAGATTTGTGTTACTCTGAAAATCTGGAACGCCAAAAGGGTTCTTAAGTGAAACAGGAAAACTAGGCTAATGACATCTTCAGTCTCCTGTTGTGCAATGACAGAGACTTTCCACAACTGTCTCAGCATGGCAGTATTTGTGTGTGTGTGGCAGTTTGTGCTGAATGAGTGAGGGTGCTTATTCTGTTCTCTGAGGGGAGAGGAGCAGAAGGATGCACCAGGGTGGCACAGCGACCCAGTGCAACATGCATACAAGAGTAAAAGTGTCTGATAAATGTCCCTAGTTGTAGTTTGGGTTCTGTCTTATTCATTTTGTCCTTGGTACTTTCCTGAATAGTTGGTTTACTGCATCTTTCGGTGACCTCTATGTGACCCAGCTCTGGTGAGGTAAACCCCGTAACACTACATGACAATGCATGGGGTCATTCGCCAGTCTTTCTATATAGCCTTGCACATTGAGATGCATTAAGACTATGCAGAAATTTCTTTCTCTCTTGCTCTTGCTCTCTCTCTCTCTCTTTCTCTCTGCTATTGTTATGAAAAACATCAGAGAAATAGAAGGAGAGAGGGCAGATGGAGGCAGAGGAGTATTCCCATCTGAGACTGATAAAAATAAACTCCTCTACCCTACATACATCCTGCCCTCCCTGCACTGCAGGCCCGATGCGTGTGCGCGTATGCAAGGGGAAGTGGTGGGTGCAGAAAAAGCATCCTTATTGTTGTCTGTTCACTGCGTCCTTAACAAGAACATCTAACAAATGCACCTGTGTTGCTTTGTGCTTCCTGTCTCCTTCCAAACACTTCCAGCTATTTCCACACAGCCTGTATCACAGCAGCCCTCGACAGGCCTCAGTAAGGCTCACTGAGGAAAACGGTCTCACGTGTGATTTCATTTGCACAGATTTAGAAGCTGTTTCCTGTCATTAATGATGATTCAGTATGCAACCAGTCATAGTAGGAGTGCACATGCTTATAGCAGCATGGTTTTAAAGAGAGTCAACATTAATCATTTTACAAGTTGTGTGCACATCTGAACACCTGTGTCAGCAGTTGTTTCACATTAAAGTAGCTGAATTTAATAATTAGACGGAATATCTGGATACATTTGGGCATGCATCATCATCATCCTCACCAACACCAAAGTAACAATACAAACATGAACATCACAAACTTTCCAGAACATACCATTCACTTCCTTATATGGAAGCTAAATCACCAAGCAGCCTGTTCTAAATTTAGTGTTTTTGCGATGTCAAGAAAATTTACGCATTTCTATATTATGGCCTACTTGGCCTACAGCAGTTTAACCCCACCCGTTTATGCTAAAGCTATATATAATATTTAGGCCCTGATGCAACATGGGCAATTAGATGTTTATATACAGTATATTAGTCTTCAATAGCACCATAAGGAGGCCAGGCTGTTTGATTGTAAGTGATAAAGAGAGGTTGGAAATGGTCATGTAAGAAAATGAAATATGTTTTTGGTTTATTAAATGACACATCTATTAGAAGTAGACCTCAGGGAAAAACATAACAAGCAGGAAAATGTAAGACATGTCTCCTTAAAACACAGTGTTATATTGTGAGAATCTCTTGTTTACTCTATACAAATTGTTATACAGTATATTGAAAATCAGTTACTATATTTGTTTTCTGTCATATCAAGCCCTGTAATTGCATTTTATGTTTCTATTTGTTAAACAATGTCTAAATGCAAGCAGCCCCTCTATACTATGTGAACATTTCATGATGAATGGACTAAAAGAAATGGGCCAAAGCTACTGAAGTTTAAACTTAGGATGGTTTTTTTCTTGAAAGTTATCCTTTCAGAAATTCATCACTAGTTTCTTACAAATGCAGTGCTACACAGTGCTCTATCCAATATAGATTCCCCTAACACTCAAGATTTACTCATTTACATTTTCATATCGGAGCTGTGTGTGTTCATGTTCAACACACACCGTCTGTAAAAAGGTGAGGAGGACATTGAGAGTTCACATTCTCAAGCTGTAACTGAAGAAGCCTTGTTAGATTCTTGGCGTATTTCTGGATTAGAAGTGTAATGAAAGCGAATTAAAACTTCCTCATTCCTGTGGGAGATTACGTGAGTTTCATCTATCCTGCGCTCACATATAATCATTTTATTTTCTGTAACCTTATATTTCACACACCTTTTCTCCCTCTCTTATAACCCCCATCAATCACACAGCCCCCCTCTGGACTCACACACATACACACGCCTATTTCTGTAAACTGTGGGGCCATAACATTTATTTTCTGGAGGCCTACCCAGACCTTAACCAGACGTATCACTAGCCTGCCTCCAATCTTACATTAACCCTAACCTTACCCAGACCTTAACCAGAACTACCACTAGTCTGCCTCTAATCTTACATTAACCCTAACCTTACCCAGACCTTAACTAGAACTACCACTAACCTAACTCTAACCTTACATTAACCCTAACCTTACTCAGACCTTAACCAGAACTACCACTAGCCTACCTCTAACCTAACATAAACCCTAACTCTAACCTTACCCAGACCTTAACCAGAACTACCACTAGCCTACCTCTAACCTATCATTAACCCTAACCCTAACTTTAACCAGACCTTAACCAGAACTACCACTAGCCTAACTCTAACCTTACATGAATCCTAACTATACCCAGACCTTAACCAGACCTACCACTAACCCTAAACTTAAAGTTGCCAAGACTATTTAATAATTTAAATGTAATAATTTACATTGTGGGGACCAGCTTGTAGTACATACAGCCACGAAAGGTCCAACTTTAGTATATGAACAGGTTCCCAGAACATGGCATAAACCGGACCCACACACACACACACCGTATGGGTGTTGATACAGTCAAGCCACATTGGTTGATATTTATGTAAGGGTGTTAATGTTATCCTGCCCTGGGACCCCTGGGTTCAAAGGGGTTGTAGAGCCGCCCACTCTAACGCCCACACACACACACACTTGCTCTTTCTCTCTTTAACTTCCTCTCTCTCTCTCTCTCTCTCTCTCTCTCTCTCACCTCAGTTGCACTGTCAGTCTTTCTGACTATCTCTTTCTTTCTCTTTATTTTTACTCTTTCTCTCTCTTGCTTCTGTTACTTTGTTATTCTCTCTCTCTCTCTTCCTGTGCATTCACTGACTCTCTTTTGCTATCCCTCTATATTTTCTGCTCTCTCTGTCTTTCTCCCCTTATGCACTCTCTCCCTCTGTCTTTTGTTCTTTCTCACCTCTATCTCCCTTTTGCTTTCTCACCTCTCTTTCTTTTATGCTCTGTCTGTCTCTTCTTTATTCTCTTCATCCTTCAGGACTTCCTCATGGGTGGCACCCCCTCCTTACACCCAGAACTTCCCCTCAGGGCAGATTCCCCCCTGTGCAGATGGAAATAAAGCCTGGGGGCAGTTGGTGTGTCTGTGCTTGTGTGTGTGCTCATGTATGTGTGTGTGTTACACTAACACTCAGAGATACAGCCGTTTCTTAAGCATATGATAGTCCTGTGATGGTCCTGTGATATTGTTTCATTTTCAGTACCTCTGTAAACAGCTCTTCATCTGTTATATAATTACATGCACTCAGTCATGTACAGAGCTGAGCTGTGGCTCTGTGAGCAGTGTGGGGATTGTGTAAAGCCTTGTGTCAGCTTGACTAGTCTCAGCACTGACCCACGTTAACAGGTATGCATGTAAGTATGTGTATGTGTGTTTGCATGTGTGTCTGTTGTGGGGAGTTTTGCTGGTGGGTGTCTCCACAATGTATCCAACTGGGCAGTGTGGGAGGAAATGTGAGCACATGCTGTACAAAAACCAATAAACAAACACTGAAAAATAGAAAAGCACTTCATTTACTTTATCCAACCGTGTACAGATTTTCTACATGAACTAACCATATTACATTACTACAGCATCTAGATACTGGCAGACTGAGGTAAACGGAAAAGCGAGACTGATGTAGGACATATTATCCTTTCTTGTTTCACAAATTTCATCGTACATTACTGTGTTAAAGTCAGAGATCACCCTTCATTTATAATCCAGTCAAAACATTGCGATAAACAGCATTCAGTGTTAGCCACTTTTGACTTTGACTTGCAAAACCAAGGGACAAGATAAATAAGTTAGAAATGGCATAGAGGAGTCAAAATCAAGCTATCATAGCTAAAGCTATTCTCTTTGTTCAAATCCAAATAATTCCACAGACATTTGTGTACATCCTTCCACCATGAGAAGATATCTCAACATTATGGGTCTGAAAGGATGTGTAGCTGCCAAAAAGCTGTTAATGAAAATTTTGTCACAAAATTTGTCAAAAACAAACAAATAAGTAAATATGTGAACATTAATACAGACGATGCTGGTAATCTAAGACAAATATATATTGACCATTCCAGAGTCTAGACCTTAACATCATTGAATTATTTACAAAAAATAACTTTCATTTCAAGATAGGAAAGTTGGGCCTCATTCCCCAACAACTTTGCTAAATTGTTTTCTAAATTAGTTTGAACCACAACAAGACATTTCTTGCTTTTCTTCTTGAGCAATAAATACTTAATGACCATTTTTGACTACAAATGAAGTACATGAATGGTGGTCTGCCGGGTTTACTGGAGATCACCTAACAATTTCTGACAGGGGTATGTGCTTACTGTTATCTCAGCATTCTAATGCACATTCCAGACAGCTCCTCTTTCTTCACGCTCCGCCATCCATTCACAAACAAACTCATCACAGATGTGCGACACCTTGTTTATCAAATCAATCTCTACAGTAGACACATGCACAAACATACTGTATTTCCACACTGGGCATACATGTCGTACAGGTGCCTGTAGGTGTCAGTATTTGTTTGCAGGGAAAGTCACTCAAATCTCTCACACATGTACACATGGATCTGCGAGAGATAGTAGCGATATCGCAGTGGCTGTCAGACACTTAATAAAGAGCTCAGTTTCTTCTGACCAGCTAATCAAGAGCTGCTCTCAGTGGAATTAGAAAACTAGCCAAGAGAAAGATGGTTCACTTTTGTCTCAGCAACTGCCCTTACCTCTCTCTCTCTGTCTCTCCCTTTCTCTCTCTCTCACGCTCTCTCGCTCTCTCTCTCTCTCTCTCTCTCTCTCTCTCTCTCTCTCTCTCTCTCTGTATCTCTGTATCTCCTCTGACAGTTCATTTCAGAGAAAAAGTGTGAGGAAGAAAGGGAGCCCACAAACCGCACCATGAAAACCCATGTTCCACATCACTGAATAATGTTCTAGGGCTGGGTGCCATTCAAAATGATTTTATACTGATATCTGCACTGATGCCTTGACTTCATAAATAAGCACATGCATGCCTATTGGCTGTTGGGTTCTATGACTGATGATTAATATCTTGTATTGATCAATCTAGTTTTTTCAGTACTTTCAGTAGTACTAAAGTACTTTGATTCATCATAAAAGCACTGGATTTTCATACCTAGTCCTACATATAACACTAGAAAAAGAAGTCCTTCTGATATCAGCCGTCTATATTATAGTGACAGGTTTTTGAGACATATGCCAGAAAACAAAAAAGGACAGCAGCGCTCATTATGTGGTAAAAACAGCAGAAAGCAAACACATGTTGTGGCATATCATAGACATATTTTGTGTAATGAAATGGAACATTATGACTAATTATGACAGCATGTTGGTGATGGAAATTATCATCATTTGTGTTGCAGACATACAGACAAAAGTGAGACAGATGGATAAATATGGTGATATGGTGGGATATAAAGATAAACAAGAATACCATGTTCTGCAGACTGAGCACAATGAGAGCTGAATACATGTTAATACAGCCGGAGCTCAGTTAAACCATTCCAGTCTGTCTTCAGTCCTTTTCATCCATCACACACTAAGCATTCATATCTACACGCATAAAATATGGCTTTCACAGCACGGTAAATCTTTTTACATCACGTTAAATATACCACATGAATTGACACCATACCCACATAAATACTCTCCAGTCCCGAATACTGTCCAACCCCCATGCACTGAACACTGTGGGACTTATAAAGGTTTCCCAGTCAGGAAAGAAACAGTGGTTTAGTAAGATTATGCTGAAGTTGAATAAAAATAGAGTTTTCTTTACAGAGTAAAATATCAATACGGCATCATTACTGGTTATTTCACAGCATGTGCCACTCACAGTGAATCCCACTTTAATAAGATAATAGAAAGCAAATGTTCTGCCTGCTGAGCTGAAGGAGTGGAACAAGGTGCCAAAACCAAAATCAAGCACACACATCAGCCTTGATAAAACGTTCCTTTAAAAATAAGTTAATGTTAATATATATTAGACATCATTAGTTATTACATGCATACATACGTAAGACAGAAGTCTTTTCTTTCTACCTCTGATATGCCATAAGTGCATAATCATACAGACTGAAAGCAAATCACAGCAGATCACACCAACGGATCTGCACACTTTACAGAAGTAAACTTTAACCCCTTAACATTCATCGACCTGCTGACAGCCTCAGATTTCCATCCCTCACTCCTACAATTTGATGATACTGTATTATACATGGTAATACAAGTCTGTTTAATCACAAACCCTTTATATAAACCAGGTTGCTCTACTTTAAGCCCAAGAGCAGTAGTGGTCAAAAGCAGCACTCACCTTTGTAAGTGAGTTTGAGCCTAGGCACGTTGTTTTTGGCCTGCCGTGCGTCCACTCCTTTCTGGGGCACGCTGATCCCAAACAGGAGTACTATGAACCCCCACAAGTAGTCCATGATGACCCCCGGCACTGCGCAGTCCAGTCCACAGGCCTCCAGAGAACACGGCTAATAACAGCGGTCCAGATCAGGGCAGCAGCACCTGAGGGTGGAGCAGGTGTGGACGTGTGGATGTGCGGTCAGTTAGAGTGGAAAGCACATGGTGATCACATCCCTCTTGATAAAGCGGTCAGAACACTGTAGCAGCAAAAGTGACCATCAGCGAACGCCGGTGCCCCAGCACACTTGCTCTGCTCTCCTTTGAATGTGTTTGTGTGTGTATGTGTATATGTGTGTTCTTTCCCAGCCTTGAAGCTGTTTATCTACTCAGTCCTCTTTCTCTTCTCTCTCCTCTCCTCTCTTCAACTGTCTAAAGTAGAAGCCCAGCTGAAAGCACACTAAGACTAAACTGAACTCTACCACTCACTCTCTCCCTCTCCCTCTCTCTCTCTCTCTCTCTCTCCCCTCAAACACTCTGCCCCGCAAGAGCACAGCACACTCAAGTCCACACCGTGCACAGCCGAAGGAAGAGTGGAGACAACTGAGAGAGCCCGGGCGAGTGAGACAGAGAGGGAGGGAGGGAGGGAGGGAGAGAGGGAGGGGGGCTGGGCTAGGAGGAGAGGATCCTGTAGGTAGTTTTCTTTTTCCGCCTGACACAACAACCACCCCCACACACCCCCACCCACACTTGCTCACCCACACTCACACATGCTGTCTATTGCTCACTCTTTCAGATTTTCAATGACTGTTGTAATAGTACCTGACTTGCTCTCACGGTCACTGGTCCTCTTTGACTTAAGCATGAGTTACACGGTAAAGCTCACTTTTAAAAAAGATGGTTCTTTAAAGGTCCTTTAGTAAAAAGAATTCTGCCATTGTTATGATATCAAGGTTTCATATATTTGTCCTCATAACACATTCTCCATCAGTCTCAGGAAAGACTTCAACATGCAAAGCATAATTTAAACATGCAAATAGTTGGTTTAAAGTTCATGGTTGTAAAACTACTGTCTTTACTAAGGGACCCTTAAAGAACCATCATTTAGAAACAGTGGTAGACAGTAACTCAGTAAATGTAATTGATTACTGAAGTGAAACAGGTTCAGTTTGTGTGTGTGTGTGTGTGTGTTTCACACTCAAATCTATCATCTTTCACTCCACTGCAATATGCTCAATCTGTCATTTCTTTTGGTTTATGTTGGCATACAATCATCACAAAGACCCGTCAGACTACAGCGCACGCTTTGTGTTGAGCTTGTTTTGACCTGTTGGACAGAGCGTGGTTCTAGCTAATGGAAAGTGTTTTCCTTCAGTGTTTTGTGCTTATGATAATTTAAGCAGACATCAGTGTCTTAATTAATGACCTTCTATTAAATTGTGGTTGACAGGGAGTCTCTTCACCTAAAATGAGTAGATTAAGAGTCTTGTTGTAGAAATGATATCAGGACATTACAGCCATAGTATATTATGCCACTTCTACTCTCCATACATTTAAAGTACTTTTACTCATGTGGAGGTGTAAAGGAAAGAACGTCTACTTTTACTGGAGTAATATTTTGCTCTGGGTATCTCTATTTGGTATGTGTACTGTACTTCTATCACTGTTTTAAGACTACAAGACAGCACTGAATGAGAATAATAGTGCTTCTTATATGAGTATATGAAAGCATCATGCTTAGCTTGCTTTTTGTCTGTAAGCAGAGATTATTATCTCTTTTTTTAACTTATCATCACTGTCAAATCACATTTTTATCTCGGTCAGAATTCATCATAATCAATCATTTCCATTATTTAATGTCCCATGTAGTTATTTTGACATTTTATGACCAATTAAAATGGTCCAACATGTTACAACATGTTATAATTTAAGATTATACTCTGGAAAAGTTATTATTTGAAGGGATTAACACATGTATAACCATTAGCGGTACTTAAAAATATTTATTACACCTTTATAATGCAATACTTAGGAATATTTATTACACATTTAAAAGGGATGCAGCTCATGCAAGTAACCACAAGATGTAGTATGACATTGTATTGACATATGGGGCTAGTTTTGATTCAGAATGACAGGGCTGCGGGGCACACAGTGACGGCCTACTTAATGCAATGTGTTTATCAAAATAATATAATATCTGTGATAATTGCTATTAGCTTTTCATACTTTATTAATTTAACACTTTAAAGAGGTACTTTATAATAGTGCTGTAAATGCAACCCCTAATGTCTGATATCATTCATTTCAAGAATAATGAATAATAGAACAATGTGTTAAAGTGAATTAGCAGAACAACTGTTTTCAATGAAGGATTGAAGGATTGCTTAGTATGGCCTGCATCTGTACAGACTTTCTCATGGAGAGGTTTGTAAATGAGTAAACTAATAGACAAACATGAAATTATAAAAAAAAAAGCACAATGCACTGGCTATTTGTATTTAGTCTTATGTTTTTGTTTGTTTGTTTCCTTGTTTAGTTGTATGCTTTTTATATAAGTACATTTCCTTCTTTTGCTGTGTAACCCACACTGTGTTTCCTTCCTTTTCACTGTCCCGTCCTGCTTCCTGACTAAGAAGCTCCTGAAGCTCCTGCTCAGCTCCACCCTCACATCAGACATTTATTTTTAGCCTGCCCCACCACAAGAGGTAAAGACAGCAAAAAGGGAGGGAGAAAGAGAGAGGTTCTAAAGTTGTGCTCAACATATGTCTCCCGAATTAACAAAATAAATAAATAACTAAAGAACCAGACAAACAAAATAATTCAACAAAGGAAAAGAAAAAAACCGGGTATATGTTTTAAATAGTGTACCTGTGTTTGATTGACACTGGTAGCTGCTGCTTCACAGCTTAACCCATTTCCCACAGTCACATTGCCACAGCATAACCCTCTCGACCCACTCTCTTCCACATTCACACGCACACACACACACATACCTCAGCCCCCAACACACACAAACACTCAGTGAAAGACATAAAGTCACTCTCAATACCAAAACTTTCAGTTTTTTCTTAATATTGCCCTACTACTGCACAGTTCTGGTGGAGTGGCACACTGATCTTGACCTACAGCACCACTTTCCTCCTCACATTTCCATTTGGCAGTGCCTGGGTGGATTATTTGACTGGCACTACTCGCCTGTATCCTGGGCAGGGCAGGAATACTTGAGTAATTGGATTTTAATATAGTGCAACACATGAACAGTTCTAAATAAATGTGTTGTTGACGGGAGCAATCTCTCAATACTCAGATTTATGAGAGCAAAGAGCAAGTCAAGAGACTGAGCACAGTAATCGCCCACAGCAGCCTCCTCCAGAGCCAACAGTGTGTGTGTCATTAAAGACTGTCTGAGCTTCAGTAAACGGAAAGACATTGCTCTGGTATCAGTAGTAATTAAGGCAAAGAAAAAATCATTACAAAGTAAGAAGGTAAGGAGCCAATACGCATGAATCCAGAGTGAGTCATACATGAGTCACCATCAGCTGATGCACATATTAATATAGGAAATGAAAGTGAAGACTTTTCATTCTGAATGTGTGGATTATTACAGTGAATCCAGTTTCCCTATCCATTTTCCCATCACAAATGTGTTGTTTAATGAAACCTATGGTGAGGTTGAACACAGTACACTGGCAAATGGCATTCATGAAGTTGCTGTGTTTTTCTATGAAAAGGTCTACATGAGGAATGTGTTTTTAATTTAAATATATAATTTATTTTGTATGCATATAAAAGGTTGACTGTTAAAATATGACGTAGGCTTTTTGTCATGTTATCCACCCAGCATTAGCAGGGTAACAAGTTTCACCAGTCTGTTTTAAATAGTATGGTTCATCCTGCTGTAGGGCAATATTAATAAATAATGTGACACCTGCATGAGATTTTTGTGAGCATCTATATTAATGTACACCCATGCACACTTTGGGTTGGGTCAAGACACTTTCAGGTGAAATAACCAAGCATGCTATAATAATCAGTTTGATATATTAACTTCTATGTCTTGCTATTATAGCTTTTATCTTGATGTACAGTATTTCACTGTAACATAAGGCTGATGACGTGGTATACAGTATATCTTATACTTGCCTTATCAACAAATGCAGAAAACTCTCTTCTTTAGTCACCCTGACGTGGCAAGCAATATCATATTGTCAGTATTATGTCACTGTAGTAAACACTGCGCTATCATGTATATATTATTTTACCCTCAGAAGTCACCTGACAGAAATGATGTGTCAGCTTGATATCACGGTCAGTCTTTATGAGAAATGGAACGCTGTCATTAATGCTTTCAAATATTTGTGTAGGTCTGTCATGAAGAGCTTATGTAGGTGCCATATAGCCACCATTTGTGATTAGCGACAATAGCGATATAGCCTCTTGGCACAGCATCTAACGCTAGTAGCTTGTTATGCAGCAACTCCATTGAGAAAATGTACAAATTCTGACAATCTGCTAGATTTACTATAGTACTACAATAGGTTCAGTTGAATTTTAATCTTTTAACCTTTTGTAAAACTTGTTCAGCCTTTGAGCAGCCTTTCAAATGAGGCAAAAAGCATAATGAAAGCCATTAAGTATAGGAAGTGAAGCTAATAAGGAGTTTCACAGAGAGTAGTCTGCTTTACCATCACCTTCATCAGGTTAGTGAACAGAAACGCCACCCATGCATTACTACCGAACAATGGAATATGTAGCGTTAGCCTGAAGAGACTGCAGCTCATCTCGCACTCGCCTTTACTGTCAACTGATGAGGACAGAAAAGCCATTTCTCTCCTGCATTCATGTTAATGGGGAAATAATGAAGCCAGCATGCGCAATGGGGGCAGGCAGCCTGCCAACTCATTTTAAATGGGGTTCAACTTTCATTACATTACTCTAGTGAACTCTCCACTGCAGGCTTCAGCCTAATGATGTCTGCTGAATAGAAAAAGGCACACAGGACACCCAAACAGCCTGAATCCAACTTGACGTCTGAAAACACACGTGTCGAGGCTGAATAGAACTGATTATTTGTTTGCGGTGCTGCATATAATTTGGAACTCAATGCTGACTGATAAAATGTGCATGATTCGTTTTCAAGGGCAAACAGTATATACAAAATAACATATAATAATTAAATTGCTGCGAATTATGACACAAATTCTGTAACAAATGAAGAAGTATCTGAAACACCTGACTTTGTTCAGGATGTTTTCAGCACGTAAGTTTTGTCATGTGAATTTGCCCTAATGATAAATATGTCCTACCTAACCACAAAGCTAAATATGTGTACTACCAATATCCTTTATTGCTCTCTTTTCCCCACCCATCTTTGATGTTTGTTTGAATCATAATCAGTTTGATATATTAACATATATAGCCACCATTTGTGATTAGCGACAATAGCAATATAGCCTCTTGGCACAGCATCTTACGCTAGTAGCTTGTTATGCAGCAACTCCATTGAGAAAATGTACAAATCTATCCAGTTTGGGGGTTTGCAAATTCACAAGCCTAATCTTTCTTATGTTGTCATAAACACTATAATTTATATCATGTTTCTGCACTGTAACATATGTATTTACTTCAATAAGAAATCAATATTGCAATATAGCATCTTGTGCAGAGCTAAACATAGTGGGCACTTAGGTCTATGGTTAAACCACAGCTGCTCTGTGGTCAGTTGAGAAATAATTGTGTCACTGCTGATTGAGTTGTTTTGGACTGCAAGCTTTTCCACATAGTAGGCTAACACAATATCAGGACGTCACTGTTTCCACACTGAATCTCATGACTGGAGATATATGACCAAAGAAAAAAGAAAACCTCTGGGAACTTCCGAGGTCAGGACCTTAATGTCCTCAGAAAGTTATGGCCATGCTGTCGATTCATGTGTGGACCAATCCCTTCAAAAAATTCAGATGCATGTAAGTCTACTCATGCAATAGAATGACTCAGCCTTTTTTGTGATATAGCAATTGGAACTGCCAGTATATGCACAGCAAGGAAGCAACATGTGATACATTGCGCGTGCATAGTTCTCTCTTTCAACACTTCTTCATCTATCATACCTCTAATTCCAGTCTTCTAAGGGCCTGGTCACATTTCCTATGACATTTCCTGTCCTAAAAATGAATATCAGTGTGACTTTAGGATCATATCACTGACTGTGATCAGCAGTAAGGCATCACCTGTCCTCTAATTCAAGCCCTCCTTCAAGCCCCCACATTATAAGCTACAAATAAATCATTGTTCAGTTAGAACTACAAGCAACAACAGAACGTCCCATGAGGCTCACCTACCGAGCAGTCTGACTAAAGCTGTCTATAGAGCCATCTTTCCCTGTGACCCTGGGCCACTAGCATTGCATAAGGCATATCAAAGCCCTGCACTCACTCCAAGGCAGCACGGCGTCACACAGCATGCCCAAGTCTGTTTCCAGAAAGCCTGCAGTGTGATCAGATGACCGAGCACTGTGAGATTTATCTCTGCATCAGCTGGGGCCGGTCAGCTTCACTTACAGTGATGTACAGTATATGGGACTAGAAAGCAGGCTGAAGCTCATAGGTGTGCTACAGAGAGAGAGAGAGAGAGAGAGAGAGAGAGAGAGAGAGAGAGAGAGAGAGAGAGAGAGAGAGACACACAGTGAGACTGAGACAGAATGAGAAAGGCACAGAGACAGAGAGGTACATGAAACAAGAGAGTAATATAGTAAGCTAGATAGTGAGAGGAAATTAAAGAGAATTGAGAGAGAGAGAGAGAAAGAGAAAGAGAAAGAGAGAAGAGAAAGAAAGGAAGGAAGGTGAGAGATAAATAAAAGTCAAAGAGGAAATGATAGAGAGAGGGGGGCTGAGACAGAGGAAGAGGGGTAGGAAGAGAGAGGCAGTAATAAAGAAGGGGTGAGTGGAGTTTTATGTTTTGCTGTACCTCTGACCTTGTTCCACTTAATTTCCACAGAAGCAGAGAGGAATTTCCAAGGAAAACTCTTGTGCTGGGTTAACAACACAGTGATGGCCGTATGTCATACTGTAATGAGTGTCAAAAGACACAAGAGCTTGTTAGGTGGCTCATCCCTGCTGTAAATAAAGTCCTGTAGAGGAGCATGGAGAATCCAGAACTAATCCCAGGCCAAACCCACTCATGGATATGGAAATATAGGCTGCTGTGGGCTTTAGCTGTGGGATTGGCTGAGGCAACTGAAATGCTCATTATCCTTCCAGAGTAACCCTGTCTGATTCCTTTATCCTGCCCAATCCTCTCGAGGAGTATTGCAGAATGAAGTGTGAATGGGCCTGTTCAGAGCATTAGGATTCAGTCATGTCGTTTATTCCTTACCTGTTGTTTAGTGGGATTAACTGCTAATCCATCACTGTATGGACTGTAGAGGGTAATGAGTCTAAACCTGTCCTGATCTGTTTCATGTGCAGCCACGTCTCTGACGAGGTTTAATGAAATTTAAATAATGTCATTTAGAACACTACAAGAAAAACCTGCCCTGGTACATGAACTACGCATCCACAGTGGGGCGGTAATATAGAGTGATAAAACCTCTCTACGCTTCAAACGTACTCGACTCTACTCTACTGTACTCTACTCTATTCTACTGTACTCTACTCTTCAGACGTACTCTACTCCACTCTACTCTATTCTACTGTACTCTATTCTACTGTGCTCTACTCCTCTCTACTCTTTTATTCTATTCCACTCTACTCTACTTTACTCTACTCTACTGTGTTATTCTGCGCTACACTACTGTACTCTACTCTATTCTACTGTACTCTACTCTATTTTACTGTACTCTACTCTATTCTACTGTACTCTACTCTACTCTTCAGACGTACTCTACTCCACTCTACTCTATTCTACTGTGCTCTACTTATCTCTACTTTTATTCTATTCCACTCTACTCTACTTTACTCTACTGTGTTATTCTGTGCTACTCTACTTTACTCTACTCTACTGTGTTATTCTGCGCTACACTACTGTACTCTACTCTATTCTACTGTACTCTACTCTACTCTTCAGACGTACTCTACTCCACTTTACTCTATTCTACTGTGCTCTACTTATCTCTACTTTTATTCTATTCCACTCTACTCTACTTTACTCTACTGTGTTATTCTGTGCTACACTACTGTACTCTACTCTACTGTACTCTTCTATTTTATTCAGCTCTACTCTACTCTACTCTACTCCATTCTACTCTACTCTACTCTACTCTATTCTACTCTGCTCTACTCTACACTACTCTTCTAGTTTATTCCTTCTATTTTATTCTGCTCTACTCTACTCTACTCTACTCTGCTTTACTCTACTCTACTCTACTCTTCTATTTTATTCTGCTCTACTCTACTCTGATTTACTCTACTCTACTCTTCTATTTATTCTGCTCTACTCTACTCTACTCTACTTTACTCTACTCTACTCTTCTATTTTATTCTGCTCTATTCTACTCTACTTTTCTATTCTTCTCTACACTACTCTTTTATTCTTCTATACTCTACTCTTCTATTTTATTCTGCTCTACTCTACTCTTTTGCTCTACTGTACTTTTCTGTTCTGCTCTTCTCTTCTGTTTTATTTTGCTCTACTTTACTCTACTCTTCTGTTCTATTCTGCTCTACTATTCTATTCTCCTGTACTCTACTCTTCTATACTATTCTGCTCTACTCTTCTATTCTATTCTGCTCTACTCTATTCTACCCTTCTATTCTATTCTACTCAACCCTCCTATTCTATTCTGCCCTATTGTACTCTTCTATTCTACTATATTCTACCCTATTATACTGTAATCTACCCTTTTATTCTATTGTACTCAACCATACTTTACCCTTCTATTCAACTCTACCCTACCCTTTTATTCTGCTCTTCCATTCCACCCCTTCTATTCTATTCTATTCTATTCTATTCTATTCTATTCTATTCTATTCTATTCTATTCTATTCTATTCTATTCTGCCATATTCTATTGTATTCTGTTTTACTCCACTCTACATTTTATTTTCTTTGATTTAATTTTTCTGTTCTCATGTTTCTGTTCTCCTCAACTCTTTGTTATCCTGTTCTTTTCTTTGTTCTTTTATTTTTTTTTCTGTTCACTTCTTCTCACTACACTTCTTCTTCTTCTTGTATTTTACTACTACTATTCACTCTTTTCCTCTCCTCTCCTCTCCTCTCCTCTCCTCTCCTCTCCTCTCCTTTTTTTCATGCCCTCTCTTTCTTTTATTTTATTTTTTCCATTTTCTCCTCTGTTTTCTTCTTGTCTCTTTCTTTTTCTTCTCATTGCATGTGCCTTTTTTAATAATGTTTATTTTACCTCTCATTCTGTACTTCTCTCTTCTCCTCTCCCGTCTTTTATTTCTTCATTCTCTTTTGTTCTCATCTATTATTATTTTGTTTTGTGTTGTTCTCCTCTCCTCTCCTCTCCTCTCCTCTCCTCTCCTCTCCTCTCCCTTCCACATAACTGTAACATAACTATTTTTACATATCTTGTAAAACTGAATATTGTTTTTAAAACCAATAAACCAATATAGGTTTTACTCGCTGTAGGCACGCGTAGCTAATTAAAAAATACCAAGGATGTTGATGTCTCTCTCTCTCTCTCTCTCTCTCTCTTTCTCCATCTGTATGTCTGTCCCTGACCTCTGTCAGAAATGATGATAACCTCTGTGTGACCTACATGACTTTTCTACACAACAATTGTAATTTGACCTATGCCAAACTAGTCCCAAGCTGAATCTAGTCCCAAGCTGCTCTATATAAAAAGCCTGAGCATTTTACTTTATTGGGGTGGTCTTGGTTAAATATGTCCCCACTGAGAGCATGAGGAACCCACTCAGCACTTACTCAGCCAGTTTATACAACGTAGGCCCTCCCTTCCAACCCACACATAATACCCCCTACTATCCATACAGCTATGAGCACAAAAAGAGACCCTCAAACCCACCCATATGCCCAATTCCTACTCATTTACCTTACTCCATAGCCCTCCTATCCCCCTGGTCTAATCCAAGCCTGCAATTCTCTTCTCCTCTTGACCTCCACCCTGCTTTGGAGTGTTTGGGTGGAGCACTTAAGTTCTGGACCACTCAAACACTCTGGGGAAAAAAGCTCATAAATGGTCAGTCAGGAGCCTGATGCCCATTCAAACATCTACCTCCACGCAGGGGAGAGCTTTAAAACAGGAAAGGTGTGGAAAGTGTGGTAATCATCAACACACCATCTATATTTAGAGACTTCTTTCTTTGTGGAAATATATTTAGCACCAAATCAAAGGATTCTCTAGAAGTGGAGACAAGAAACTGTGTGGAAATCTAAGGATCCTCTAAATCACCTAAGGGAGAGTGTGCAGTGAATTCGTGTAGATGTGAGATGGATTAAGAAGTGATGACTCTACCTGCTCTCACTGCAGTAACGTGAGATGCACAGCGTCAGACTCCTTGTGGCCTTGGATATTGAGTTGCTCTCTGCAAAAGGGAAAGATGCATTAGCTTCCTGTAGACATGAGCATAGCGTTATTTCCCATTCTGATGGAACCCAGCTGTAGAGGCAGAAGCCATACTCAGGAAAACTATTGTGGATTTAAGAGAGATAAGGCCTGTAGCTTTCCTCCGCTAGACCACATTCTTGGCCACATGGTTTTGGGTTTTCCAAGAAAAAGGAAGCATTTGCTGAGTAGCTTTATCCTTTTCATTACAGCTTGTTCCACAAAATCTTTAAATAATGAGATGCTAACATCTGTATTAATCCTGTTGGACTTATACAGGGAAACACTATGCGATGTTTACTTTCATTCTGATTACTGACTTACAGTATGTCATTGTGTCACATCAAATGAAATTTCATATACTGTGGATACTAATGATTAATCACTTGTCTAGAGGAGCATATATGCAAGTATATGGTGTATACAGTATTGTGAAATGAGTCTGTCCCGACTGTGGTTACGGATGAATATTTCCTGTTTTTGGTGAGTTTATGGCAGATTAGTCTCCTCAGTGGGAAGTGCAGTACTGTCCAAACATCAGAGACCATGCGAATTGGAAATGATGTTGTTATTAAGTTAATTTTAGTGTTTTAAAGATGTTTAAAAAGTTTTTAGTGTAGGGAAATCAAGCGGTCACAAAAAATCAGTATTGGGCATGTACATTTTTTTTCACAGCTTCCATCCTTTTAATGAGACTTGCTTTTCAAAGAAATCTGCAGGGAAGGTTTTTAATGTCTGGACTGGTCGACCCATTGTTCAAATACATCAGCAGTCAGTATATATAATCTTTTACCTTTACTTGTCTTTTCACAGCAACAGCTTCTTGACAGATATACATCCTTTCATAGAGTTGAGTTGTGGTTAACTTGAGATTGAGCTCTCATCCTCCAGGGACCAGCCACTGCCTTTAGGGTGGTGGCAATGACAAAAAGGAACAATTACTTCTCCAATAAACTTTTCTCTCCAGAAGCCAAGCTGGGCCCGGTATGCAGTATTAATGAACATGTACACCACACAGTGTGAGTCACTTTCTCTCTTGTAATAAAAAATGGATGGCAAAATAAAGCAAAAAACCACAAAGTTATGAATAAATTACTCTGGGCAATATGCTTGCCTGCCTGTCAGGCTACAGAGGGCACGCCCTTCCCAGAGTGCAAATGGGCACACGAAATCACAGTGCAAGTTAATCTTGCAAGAAACCCACCGCCCTGACCTTTGACATATAACTAGTAAAGAGCATCCATGTGGTCGAAATCTGACAACAATTTTGAGGCGTTTTACATGTAATTTACATACATATTTGTCAGAGACAGCTTTGAAACCTCAGACACATGTTGAGGTGATTTTCCAATTTGCTCCTGAATTTAATTACAGCTTAACAAGTAGGCTACTTATATGGAGTACAGTAATGAAGTGATCTTACCTATAAAATCAGGGTGCAGGAGTGTTTGTATTTCCCCTCTTTGTATCGGATTTCTTGAGTGTTCCTTCTCGCTGTTCCCGCTCATAAATCCTTGAAAGAGCAGACTCACTGTTGTGTTGTATTCAGTAGCACAATCTACAGTCACACCCTATACACCTGCATTGTAACAAACTTTAACCTAGTGCTCCATAAACTTTAAATGATCTCAGGTGCAATATGCAGGATTGTTTGACATGTAAATATCTATCAGTGTGCAGTTTCTATTCTTGGGCTTGAGATAACCATATTGGCACTGTGCAGCTTCTGCACTCCTAATGCAACATCACGCAAATGGATTTTATTCTAAGCAATACAGAAACATATATATTAGTTCATTCATTTCGAAAACTGAAATTGGAAAATCATATTTGGGTAGCGACCATAAAGAAACTAGAAAAGTACATTTCCTGAAGAAAATAGAGCAATAGGGCAGCTTATTAAATGTTGCTGGATGGTTGTGTTGGTATACATGGTGGTTGCTAGAGTGTTGCTTGCAGTTTGCTATGGTATCCTGATAGTTACTAGGGTATTGCATGGCAGTTGCTATTGTTTCGTGAATGGTTGCTAGGGGGTTGTTAAATGGATGCTGGTGGTTGCTTTAAGAGCCTACCTAATATACTGTATAATATACTGTATAAAGTAATAAAAGCTGGTTGCACCCTGTTGATTTATATGGGTAAAAAAAAATTATGACTTTTTACAAACCATGCACTCATTTAAACCATGCACCCATATATTTATATATATTGTACAGTCATCATTAAATGACAATATTTTACCCACTTAAATTACTTTATATATTATCTAAAAGTTATAAGCATCTAGGAACATAGACCTAAATTTTGGAGTGAGGTGTTAATCTCTTAAAATGTAAAGGACAAGTTAGCATAATATTAATAATAATAATAATAATAATAAGGTAAAAATAAAGTAAATACCAAGTTTCACTAATTAAAAAGTTTTATATTTAATGCAGCACATTTCAGTTTTTTTTAGCATTCTTAACCAAACCCTGTAACAGGGATGTAAATGGTATATGTATATGAACAAAAGTCTTGGGACACACCTCTTAATCTCTAACATCAGGGGTTTTACTCAGCCCCATTGACACGAAAACATGTGTGAAATAAGGGGCTGTTCTAAAAGGCCCACTGAACCGAGTACAGTAGTATAATAGGATGCCACATTGTACCAAGCTGAATTGTATAATTTCTTCCTTCCAAGATATTCCACAATCAACTGTGAGTGGTATTATTTGAACTTGGAAGCATTAACGAACCACAGCAAATCAGCCACAGAGTGGCAGACCTTGCTGAGTGCTGAGGCGCATAGTGTGTAAAAGATGCCAATGCTCTGCTAACTCAATAACTGCAGAGTTTCAAACCTCCTCTGGTGTTAACATCAGCCTGAATACTGTGCGCCGGGACCTTCATGTCATGGGTTTCCATGAATGAGCAGGTGCAAGACAGCTTTACATCACCTCTAAAGCTGTTGAGAAGTGTTCTGTGGGGTGATAAATCATGCTTCTCCACTTGGCTGTCTAGGTTTGGAAATTTTAATGCTTCAGCATACAAAGACATTTTGGACAACTGTATGCATCCAACTTTGAATATGTTTGCTCTCAATAATCATATAGTCATAACTGTATTTACGTGGTTATCTGATTATTCATGCAAACATGTAAACAGAATACTCAGACTTTCTGCAATGGACTAAGGCCTGAAAATCCAATTTAGTAATCTGATAAAGAGAATTGGATTTCTTTTCTGTTCCAGCATGACTGTGTCCTAGTACACAAAGCAAAGTCCATAAAGGTGCGTTTGGTTAAGTTTGGTGTCATGCAACTTTACTAACCAAAGAGAGCCCTGACCTCAACCCTCAAAAAAGTCTTCACAGAGGAGGGTACGTAGAAGCCCAGCATTAACATGCTCCACTGTTTCATGTGCTTGGACTGAGCTGTGTTAGTTCCCGTAGGCTACTCACCAAGTTGTCAAGTAGCTGTAGTTGACCACTAGTAAAAGTTTAACAAAGCTCAATGCTGGAAATCACAGTCTTCAAGCATTTGCCTTCATATATCTACACCCAATCACACAATCCAATTCTGGTTAATTAGCCGTCAAGGTATTTTGTTTTTATAGTAAGTAATAAAAGTTAGCCAAACAAATGTTAGATAAGTAAACGGTGTTGTGCTTAGCATTTAAAGAATCTTTTCTTTTAGTTACAGGTGTGGGGGGAAACCTTTAAACAATTTTCTCACTGTTTTTTGAAGTTGGCTACATGGTGGTTGTTATTTCCATTTCAGTGGTGTCTCTGGGTCTTTGCTCGTTGCTTCTCCAAAATAGTAACCCCCTCTCTAAACTGATATACTGGCTATGCTGCTGACTTATATCCATGTTTACTGAGACAGGTTTGTCACTGTCAGAATAACACATCCTATCTCCAAAATGGTAACAGGAGAGGGGGGAAGGATTTTAACTTATTAAAGTTAAAGTTTAAAACTAATTAAAGTTTTTTTTAACTAATTAATGGAGTAATTCATTTATATATATTATGTAAAGGGCAGGTGCTGTTTTCAATTAGTGTAAAAAACACTATAAAACATACATAATCATACATGTCCAAACACAGACCAATTGCTTGTGTACCATATGAATAGAAAAAGGTGCATAATGATGCTGAATAAATTGGTAATGTTCATGAGACGGACAGCCTAATTAAAATATGAATGTTGATGGCACACTTCAGCTCTGAATTATGTAGAAACCGCTTGTGTTATAACTACCTGGAGAAGTAGATTCAGTGCCATGCTTATGTTTCACCCTGGTGCCACCTACATGAATTCATTATCATTTATGAATATTTCAGTCTTTCTGTAGCTACTCCCTTCAGAAGAGCTACACGTCAAAGACCGATAGGATGCTCACTTTACAGTCTTTGTTTTACACAAAAAGACAAAGATCTTTAATGTCTCAAAATAAGACACTTATATTTCTCCTCTAGTACTACACACCTTTTACACACTCTTCTTTAAGATATTCCTCAGAGAAAGGCAAAGGGATTCTATTAACTTAAAGAATCATTTGGATGAGAACCTCGTAAATATATACTTGCATATATATAGATTTATGTATATTATTGTACATATATTGATTCAAAGACCCATTTATTAGTGTGTAACAAAATAAAATAAAGTTGCTGTTGACCATATTACAATATAACTATAGATGAATGGAAAAGCTATAATTGTTGAAGAACCCTGTTTTATTTATTTTCATTCATTCATTCATCTTCTAAGCTGCTTATCCCTCTGGGTTGGTGGGGATGCTGGAGACTATCCCAGTGCTCAGTGGGCGGAAAGCAAAAAACAACCTGGACAGGCTTTATTTATTTTACTACTAATACTACTACTACTACTACTATTATTATTATTATTATTGTTGTTGTTTGAAGTTACTTTACAATGTTCATAAAGGCAATAACATATCATCAAAGGAGAACTTAAAGGAGAACCTCATATCTATAACCCCAACCAAAAATATTTGAAATAGTCCCTAAAGGGTTTGAATATTGTAACTGTTGAATTGCTAATTGTTTAGCAATATATAGAACCATTACTTCAATGTACCCTGACTTTGCTCTAAAGAACATTATTACTACACCTTATTTGTTAAACATGTAAAGTAAATGATGTGGGTAACCCACAAGAACAAATTCCACATTACCAGAAACTTGGTGGGTCTGTAAATCCTGTCTACTGCATGTTCAATGTCTGCTCTTTTTAGCACATGCCAGGACTCACGAATCAGCCCATGCCTTCACTAAATCTAAATCCAGATTACTAATTAGGCTAATAAAAATGGAGCTAAAGTTCCATATAAGAAGCCACCACACTGTAAATGTGTGAGGCTGAGAAGTTCTGCACTTTAAAGCAACCACTCCAGGAAAGAGTATTTCACAGCTGTGGAGAGGGATTAGCAGAATCCAGATCAGATCTTCAGCTCCACACAAAAGCAGGTCTTTAACCTACTGCAGTCAGAGCTAATCACACACACACACACACACACACACACACACACACACACACACACACACACACACACACACACACACACGTATAGACACACACAGAACAGTAGCCTGGACTCAACTGAAGAAAATGGAGAGAAATTGGTCACTGGAGCAGCAGGAGGTCACAAAGCCAAGGGTCACAGAGGTCTTTCTGTTCTAAGACACTCTTGAATACTGAGTTCGGGGGTCATAAATAAATCCTAGTGCAAATTTCACTGGGCCGTATGTAAAGATATATATGAAAAAGAGTTTTCTAAACGGCCATTCTGAGTCACTCCATGACAAACTGGCATGACACCATTGCAGTCTTTGGCAAAGTTGGCGCCGTGTTAAAAGGCAATTGTCGTCTGCCAATCATCACTGCTCATTGAATGTACACGATTGTGGCTGTTGGGTCACTCTGTCATGTCAGACAATTTGTCAGATCTCTTTCTCTGGAATTCGTGTAGGTCACGCAGACCCTTCATGTGGCTGGTGTGGTCTTTTTCTATGCACTGCCACCAACAGTGTGCTAAGGTAATATCATGCTGATAAGTGTTGCTTATGTGCTGTACAGTTAATAACTCATGTGCTGTAATGTTTTATTTATATTGTTTTTGTAAAGTTTTAGGCTGTGATGTTTTACCTTCACGTTTAAAATCTGATCAGTTCTGCACATTAATTTTGGAAATTTAAGTCCTCAGTATTTAGACTCACATTTTACAATTATACAAATGAATTAAGTAAGCCAATTTTAAGGTTCTGCATGTGAAAGTGATTGGCCTATTAAAAGATTCCCCTCCAGTACCTAAATGTCGTCCAGAAGCTTGTTCTAAATAGACAGAAATTCTAAATCCAGTGCTTACTGGAACTACACCCTGAACTGGTTTGGTGAAGCTCTATAGTAGGAGGACTACCTACCTAAAAGAGCTTGCAGGGCAATTCAAATGTACAGTTGTGATTTCTTTCTTCACATAACTGAATAAATTCCCTTCCTGAAACAGCTCTGTTCAGTAACACTTTTAGTGTACCATAACACATTTATGTCTCATTTGAATTCCATCCCACAGTCTTGGCTCAATTAGAGGGTGGGCACAAAGAGGAATGTCAGCAGTTTTCACTCATATACTTACATAAACTAGAGAGTTCAAACATTTTGGAATAGGAGCACTTTCTGTGTCCTGTTCACGTGTAGACCGCAGCCTCCTGAAATCCATCAATCACTCACTTTATTTATGCAGGGCCACCTTACGTCAAAACACAAACAATGACATACATGCTCTGCCCTTCAAAAAAGCTTTCTTTCAGCCACAGAACCGAAGCTTTCATTTTTAACATTTGCCATGTTACCCGTGTGTAGAAGTGTAGAAAATGTAGAAGTCGAGAGCTGAGTAAAAAGCAAGTGAGATGACTTCCATTTTTTTATCACTGCACTAGAAGTCCCTGCTTAGACTGATGGCTTCAGAAACCTGACACAAACAGATGCACCTATAACCTACAATAATTACAATAACTAAATATTAATTATTTCACATGTGTAGCTCAATGATAATTTTAGATGCTTTAGTTATTATTTGCTTTCGTATGAAAGGAGATATTTTATTAGCAATTGAATTATGAATAAATGTTAAAGGGCTTTGATCAACACACATTATCCACCACCTCTGGGAATTTCTGTCCTTTTAAGATATTTAATGTTGAGGGTGCACACTTCTTTAGTACAGGTATCGGTTCCATTCAGAACCATACGTCCTATGTCGAACCATTTGAAAGCTGAAATGGTTATTGCAAGCTGAAATAGTTCTGTACACTGTATATAGATGCTCTTTTAGAGATCCTTCTTGGTAAAGAATGTTCTGTATATGATTCTATAAAGAACCTTTTGAAAACGAACCAAAAATGTAGCACCAAAAAGAGTTTAGGTATTGTTTCTATGTTAGGTTCAATGGAGTGATGCTATATAAGAACCAATTTTGCTTCACTGAAGAACCTTTGCTTCACTTAGAGCTACATTGTGTAAATATTTTAGTCCAGTTGAAGGTTTTCACTAAAACTATATGTCAAAGCCCTACACAATGTACAGGTACTAAAAGCATATGTCAACATAACATAAACAATCTGCAAAATTGGAAGATTTTTTTTAAGGCTACATAAAAAAGCCCTACTGGCTTGTGCCAATATATAACAGTTTCTGGTGTTACACACACACACATATATATGTATATATATATATAACCCTTTTATATATAACCATATACCATAAAAATGTTTTACCGATTATTGTTATGAATGGAGGTACAGAATGCAGTGAAACATTTAACTGTTGTACAACCATTGATATTTTGGTGACAAAATAATTATAACTGTATTTTTACTTTCCTGCCATGTTTTTGTCATCAGAAAAATGTAAATCAAATTTAAATGTATTTTATTGCATAATGAATGTAATTCAGTCCAATTACACTTTTACATTTGAACAGTGTACATATATATATGGATATATATATATAAATCTTTTATATATAACCATATACCAGAAAAAGCAATGAAACATGAACTGTAGCAAAACAGAAATAACAGCTTTTGACTTTTAGAAGTTAAAACCTTTATTATCAGACCTAAAAGATGACACATTAACTGTTGTAAAAAACATTTATTTTGGTTGACAAAATAATAAAACATCCCAATTCACATCATAATGAATGTAGGGAAAGTGTAGTATGACAGTTAATTGACAAAACATCCCAATTTCTGTCAGCTAATGACAAAAGAATGTCAAGAAGGTGAGAACATAGTGAGCCACTTTCTGTTGTCTTGAACTACTGGGCTTTTTTAGACTAGACCTAGGATCACAGAACCCGAGAGAATGAGAAAATGAGTGTATGCGTGAGCAGGAGAGAAAGAAGGAGTGACTGAACATTACCCATTGCCCAGCATGTAAGCTTATACCTCCAACACTAGACATAACAATAAACTTCACCAAAGCCAGAAAGCCTGTTCCTCTGGCCTCCCTCTTCCCCTTTAAGTGAAAGTGCCTACAGGGGTGAAAGCTGGATGTTACAAGGGCCTTTCTGTCTCATTTACAAGCGCTCAACCTTAATAAACTGACATTGCTCAACACTACACCAGTAAACACGTTTTATCCCACCTGAAATTGGGCTACACTCTTAAAAATGAAGGTGCCAAAAAGGATTTATTGGAGCGATACCATATATGAACCACTTATGGTTCATTCAAGAAAGGTTTTATTCCAGCTGAGGGTTTTGACTAGAACAATATGCCCAAGCCCTTCATAATGTAAAGGTTCTATATCGATAGAAGGTTTTTCCAAGAAACACATGGGTAAGTTTTACGTAATGTAAAAGTTCTACTTGATTTGAAGATTTTTCCTTCTACTATGTGACCAATCCTTACATAGAACCATACCTCCAAGCCAAGAATCACTGAGGAACCTTTATGTTTCAAAAGTGTAGATGTTTGGGTAATTATTTCCACTTTCAAAACCCACATAACTGCATCTTTGTGCTCTGTGCTGTTGGAAACATTCTGGTAAAATAAAGGTGACCCTAAAAATATGCAAAGTCAGGCTGACTAAAAAAACATCTGACTAAAGGCAAATGAGGGTGGATATCCATTAGACAGAAACAGAGGGTGGGCAGGCCTTCTCATTAAAATCTTATTAAGCAGCATGGAGAAAGGCAGCCTGGTAGGCTTTGATCACAAGTTTGGACATCGATGGAGGTGGGCATATGCCACAGAACATTAGGTGTCAATGAGGGCTCTATAATCCCTCCACGGAGAGATATGTTTTAAAAGGTAATATATTGTAATAAAGAAGCAACACTAGAACTCAACCCCCTGCAGATCTGAATGTAGAGAACACACGCCAGAGTCTAAAGGTCTATGACAGCTGAAGAATTTTTATGACACTACAGCTTGGAGGTGAGATCAATATAGAGCAGTGTTCACCACGCCCAGTCCTGAAGGGATACAGCATTGCATTGTTTACTGCTTCCCCTGTCCTGACAGTCTTATTCAACTCTTGTAGAGTTTGATAAGTGGCTGTGGTGTTTAGGAGAGAATGGCTGATTTCTCTTCGGAGACATTTCTACTGCTAATATCAATGGCAGGATCTTGGACAGTGTTCAGTATCGTAATATAGCATTTACAGAGTAATAGTAGAGTAGCGGACTGAGCTCACTTATTTTCACTATACTCCTATTATTTTTTACAAATTTTTCTGTCTATATTATACAGGAAAACCATACGTGACCTATAACACCACCAAAATTGTAACCAAGGCTTTGCATAGCTGTAAATACATAGATAATGGATAGCAATATGTTTGTCCACATAGTACAAAAGGATTTGCCAGTGACCCATGTTTACATCTGGTCAGTTTATTTGTCTTGAATATCAGGATTATAACTAGATAAGGCCGAGCAAATGCAAAAAGGCAAAAAAAAAACAAACACAGCATGTTTCTAAAAGAGTTTAGTTCAGTCAATCAGACTGGTGACTCCAATCAAGAAAAGTGATGGATAGTGTGCCTATGTACTTCCCACATCTTAGAAATCAGGTTCAATACGAATCAAGTTTTCCTTTCACTCCACAGAAGACTGAGAAGTAATGATGGTTGTTCAGCAGCAATGGGCTTAGTGCCATGTCAGTGATTATCTTGTCAGTAGTAATTATAAAATGTGAGGTACTTTTGAAATGTAAACCACACAACTTTACTGCATCTGGCCTATATGCCATGTGCTGTGTTGTTGTGCAGTTCACTATAAGTTTCTCCAAGACCATAAACACAGGTGTATTGCTTCAGTGTTGTATTGGCAGAAGCAGAGACAGAGACTGAATAGACGCAGATGCATGTGCATTGTTTGGAGGCAGAATCAATAAAGGACAATAGGCTTGGCCAATGCTCCCACAGGTGAAATATCCTGAAGATGAATAGCAGGTCAAACTGTAGACAAAGGGCCCTTATTGAAGACTGAGCAGGAGTAAAATAATAATCCCACAGACAATGTCACCCCAGAAATCAAAACCAGTTATGGCACAAAATTAAAGTAATTGTGGTAAAGTGACTGATGGCACTGCACTGTGTTGCACATATGGTGCATGTACACAGTGCAATGCACGTATTGTTGCTGTTGGATTTTTCTAAAAAACAAAATTTTATGTAATCTGAAAATGCCTGTTGCTGTTGAAATTATTTTAATTAAATTCAAAGCCCATCATTATTTTCCTATGAAGTTATCATTTTGAAGACACACCTATAATATGTATATGAAGATTATCTAGGATCTTTCATATCACGTGTAAAGACTTTTGTACTACAGAATTACAATGTTAAATCTCTATCTGCATCAACAGAGACTTGATTACCACAGAGTATAATTCTGATGTTTTATTAAATCTAGAAAAGTACAATACACCCACTGATCCAACACATTGGGTCATTCGATATTAATTAATTTAGAACACATTAATGAATTCTTTGGTCCAATTAAAAATCAAGTTATAAGTCTGTATTAAAAATGACTAGATTTTTACTTTAAAATCACATTATATTGTTCCATAATGTTATTAACAATATTTAGTAATACTCTACTGCAGGGTACTGTTCACAAAGCTAAATGAATCCCACCTAAGCTTGATATAGCAACTGACAAAACCCTACATAAAGGTTTAGAAATACCTATTCCAATAAGGATCATCAGCCACAAAGAGGCTAGCTTATTTTGCGCAAAACTGGGAAATATAACCTTTATGGTGAATGATGCCTATTGAATATGCGTTAATAAACAGTTGTTTTAGAAGCTTATGTAGGTGTTATGTAGTCTTATGAACAGTACCCTAGAGTAAAGTGTTAGTGAATACTGTTAGTGACATTTTGTAAAATTATAATGTGATTTTAAAGTGATTTTTGATGTGAAACACCAAAAGAATGTTCATGTGTACCTACATTAGTTTAGCGCTAACATACTTTTAAGAACATAGGAGCGCCTTAATTGCATTGTGGAAGTATTCTTTTGTCTATTATTTGACTGAATTTTTACCTTTATGGCCCAAACTGCATTGCTAGTTCTAATGTTTCACTATCTAATACTGGTAATGATTTATTCTGAAATTAGTACAGTCTTTTGTCGTAGACTGAAATCAATGATGGACCAAAGAGAAGTGAAGCAAGGATCAAGTGTCCTTGTCAGGACAGGCAGAAGACCCCTGTTGGACCTGATCAAACATTCATACAAGCACTCTGTCCCATCAATAAACACTCGCCTATACATCAGCCCTATGTGTTAGCATTGGCAGTGAAGGGTGAGAGAGAAAGGTCAACGTAAATGGATTATGGGCTTTATGTCTCCTCTTTCAAGTGAGTCTGGACAGCACCAGAATCCAATAATCACCTCTGAGCTTCACCTTGCCCTGGTCATTCAGAGGGCAGTGGGCTAGCTCAGACGTGGAAAACAACACAGAAGAATAATAAAAGATAACAGTTAGAAAGTGAGACACAGGTGGTGAATGACCAGCATAAAGTAAAGGCTAGTGGAGCGTGTTAGTGGGAGGAGTGCCGAGATACGGCTAGGTACAGCTGGGCAGCCATTCAGCACATTCCTCAAAACACAGGCTTTCGACAGTAGATCACATTGCTGTTTCTTTACTATTACAATCGCCCACTGGCTACGAATGCTTTAGTCTGGCTCAGACAGCGACAGAGGGTGAAGGAAAGAAAGGGAGAGAGATTTAGGGTGGAGGTCCAGATTTAGCCTCTCTGCACCTAATTCTCATGTTTTTATTTTCACATTTTCTCTGCTCTGTTTATAGAAGGAAAATAGTTAAGGAATGCCTTGCAGCTGCTTTTCATTTCCAAACCACTCCAAATCGTAAACGGTATCACACATGTGCACACACTCACCTGCTCACTCTCTCAGTCACGGATTGGCAATATGACTGATATTCATTTTTAATCCAATACCACTTAATGTCCCAGTTTTAATGTCCCAATACCAGTACAGAGTTGCACAGAGAAGAAACCTTTTGATTTCTGAATTAAAGCTCTGAATGCAATGCATTATTTTGTATTGAATACATAGTCTAATCTAAGCAAATGTAAGGCTTATATTTAAACTAGTTTAAAGCAGAACTATTAAGATCATTTTCAATTTTCAGAAGCTCTCTTTACACTGTACATCGGTATTCACTCACTGTCTGAAACACTCTGTTAGACTTCTTAGGTTTTAAGCCCTGCTCCTGATGAGCCCAGTGTACACTGACTGGTCAGCATGCCCCATCTATTGTAATGGATCACCTGAAAGCACGCCACTCTGCTCTGGCTGTTCTTACAATGGTGTCTGTCCTATTATATCAGTTTGAGACAGAACCCAATTCTGAAAGTCAAATTCAAAGACAACAAGTTGATGGATGTGATCCACCTTTGCAAGCTAGACTGGAGCAGGATGTATCATAGAGTGGTAAGTAATGACTGTTTTAGCTCTTTGTGTGAGGATGTGAGAAGGCCAATAAGAATTGTGTTACAAGATGACATCACCTTTTAATAGCAAAATGGGCCGGAATTCCAGAAAGGCATTTTAGGCAGCCGAGAAAAGGGAGAATTTCGTGCTCTGGCTTGTATGTTTTAACATTTTTATGCTCTTTAAATAGAATGTTTAAACAAATATCATGTATGACATGAATAAAACTATTGAATGTATAGAAATAAACCTTTCACAACATACTTGAATAGCAAGTGTAGGTAAGAGGAGCAGAGGCTGATGGCTTACGGGATAGTAGTTTCAGTCTCATGCATGCTGCAATCTTATTTTACACTCTTGTTTTCAGAATCAACATTCAACATACTTTAAGTTTACTAAAATTCTAGATTTATATGCAATAATTGGTTCTCAAATAAAACATTTGACAAGCAGTATGAATCTGTCATCTGTACTGTTGATTGCCAGTATGAATTTGCCCTTGTCTAATGTCTGTACTGTTAAAGACCAGTTTGAATTTGTTCTTGTCTAATGTCTGTACTGTTAAAGACTAGTATGAATTTGCCCTTGTCCTATGTCTGTACTGTTAAACACCAGTATGAATTTGCTCTTGTCTAATGTCTGTACTGTTGAACACCTGTCTGTAATGCTGGTATCGCTGAGCATCCACCTTCAACGAAAAAGCATGCAGTCTAAAACTCAGTCACTTGTTTATTTCATCCTTCCTTTGATATCATGCTGCCTGAAGCCATTCCACACCCACTCCACACCAGAACTTTGTCAAAGTCAAACATCAGTGTGCCTGAAAAGCTGCTTATTTTGTGAAAAGCACCTCATTCTTTTCCACGCTGTAGGCCTTGCCTCATTCTCCCTAATACAGACGTCCTTTGACATGTTCATTTCAACACTTCAGTGCCACCTCGCTCTGCCCCGGGGCAGACTGGACCAACACACACTACCAATTTACAGCTAATTAGACCAGAGGAAATTGCACCTCGTTTTAATTTACGGCTTGACAGCAGCAGGCATTTGACTCAACACGCCTTCGTGCAGAGTCTGTCCAGGTGTTGGCCCACAGACAGAAAGATGGAGAGCAAAAGAGGGAAGGTAAGGAAGGAAGAAAGAACCGGAAAAGCTCTAAACTTCTCTTTGCTACCGTGTCTGGAGGTCCAGACACAAGAAAAGTAGCTTCTGCTTTTCTCAAGCAGCTGCATGCAATTCATCTTTATGAGAAGATCTGCATACTAGCCTACATTCCTCAAACTGCAAGCATAATGAAAAAGAACATACTGAAAATAAGCATAGCTGGCATCAGCTACATTCGGGGTTATGTGTTTTTGTGTGTTTTTAAGAAGCTTTAATAAGCAATTTAGACCTTTATCCACAATAACAACCTAAGCAGGTTGTAATTACTTCTCACATTGTGTAGCTGAAAGAAACGAGTGAAGAAATGGCTAAAAGTCCAAATTTCAGACTTCCAGTCAATACTAACTGACAATATCAATTCAGTTCAATTAGTATGATTTGAATTTGAAATGTTAATGAGGTCTACACAGTCTTTTACATTTTTGCCATGTTTTTGTCATTGGCTGACTTTGAAAGAAAAACAAACAATTAATGAATGTACAACTAAAATAAACATACCACCTATAATGAATATAAACAAATCTATGAAATAATCATGCAATTATTTAATTACATTTCATGTTTAAATATATTTTTTCACTCTACTGTGAATGTACAGTACAGTTAATGTACAGTAAAGCAAAACTAGTAACTCTTCTAAGAGTTAAGTTTTCAATGTCTTTCTAGTAAAATTCATAATTTAGGACCTGCGTGAATGTCAACCTGGACATGATTTCTAGCAGCCCACTTAACCTCAGTAATTTGAGAGCCATGATCCCACTTGCCTTGTATTATTTTTACCTGGACAACTTGCAGCGTATAATACCAACTAAATATTATGGAAGACTTACTGGCTACACAGAAGTGTAAGTTCAGGAATTTGGCCTGAAAGAAAACAATAACATTTAGAGAATGGAAGAGGGATCACCAAGTGACACGTATAACCATCCTGGCTTCTGCTTGACTGCCAAAGGCCCGCTTACCCTGAGAGGACAAAGTGTAAACACATACACACACACATGAGTTTGTTTTTACACAATGTAGGGACATGGGGTCATATAGAGCATATTTTACATATGTTATTCCATGTATTATTACTTATATACCTGGCAGTACGTGTTTATTTGTTCTGGACAAGAAACACTAATATTAGAGTAAATAATATGTCAATCTGGTTACTTAACTATTTCCATGTGTCTCCTCATAGAAGCCCAATCCCATTTGGAGTAATATTACAAGTTCTATATATTTCATTCACTTTAGTCAGGAGCATTGCTGATGGAATTCAATTATGAATGTAATGGCTGGTTGTAATCAAGACAGCCACACCTGGTTCTTCTAACCGGCTCATAAAATACTAGCTACCTAGTTTTTGCAGGAAAAAAAACAACAACCCACCAAGATAAAGGGTCTTAAACTATTTGTTTAGTTGCATATGACATTAGCACAGTATTACATTGTCACAGGTCCAAAGTATTTCCATTCTCGTCAATGTTCACTTTGCAACTGTTTAAGCACATTATCTGCCCTTCGCATTATATGAAATGTCATGATAAGTGGATTGCTTGGAAATGCATCTTATTACATTAACATGCTTTAAAAGTAAAGAAGTAAGGAGGTTTTTTACCCACTCCTGACTTTTGCCATTTTAAAAATATCTTCTTCAAGCAGCAAGACATATTGTGATATTTCCTACCATTTTTAGAATACTTATAAGCCTCATCCTAAACATAACCTTAACCTTAATCTTAATAACCAAAGCTGATACTCTTTTAGATAAACAATGGACCACTTGGATGGTCGTAACATTGTTGTTCGTGTTTTCCCTGGTTTTCTTGTGAGGAAATTTGGCCATAAAAATATCAAATTGAAAACAAATATCTGGATACACACACACACACACACACACACACCTCTCTGATTACAGTGTTGATAAGCAGAAACACTTTCTCCACGGTAAGGCAGGCACATTGTAGGAGAGGAATGTAGTGAGAACCTGTGTCAGTTTCCGTTAGAGTTTCTCTCTCATCGGGGCTGAGCTCATCCTGTCTTGCTTCACACACTGAGCTGCTGTCCCTTTGATGCCCGACCAGAAACTCATGCCACATTACTTCGAGCAGAGCTTGTGCCGCCAGCTCTGTGCCCCTGTGCCCTCGTGCCAGTCTGAGAAAAGGCTCATTCATGAGAGAGAAAACTTTCCCAACAGAAATGTCAATCCTCTCTGTGTAAGCGTTTGGTGTGGTGTTCCTGTGATTGTGTAGCATTGCTAAATTAAATTATCATTCTAACAGGCTCCCTGGTATGCTAACCTGTTTTCCTCTATTATAAACATCCCTCCACTTTCCACTTCCCTTTGACACCTTCCCTCCTTTGCACTGAAACAGTCAGTTATTCAAATATGTACATCATTTTTACATTAATATGGTTTGAGGTTAGAAAACTTTGATCCCGCTGTAAATACTTCACTTTAATACTTATACATACATATACATGTCTATACATATCTTCCCAGAATAAATGACTCCTTTAACACCTAAAGAACTGGATTCATTAAAGGATTCAATAAAAGATTATTTGGATCACCAATTGAATATTGTTGTAGCATCTCACCAAGGAAGCCTTTTGGCACCAAGAGTGTATTTTGTATTTTGTATGATGTGATGGTTCCTTCAACTTCACAATGGTTTCTCACATTCATATATCTGTCTTACAAATGGTCCTTAAAGAACCATCTATTGAATTTCTTTTTGTGTGTGAGTCTTAAACATTGTTCTATGGCATCCTTCCAACAAACTCTTTCTGGTACATTGATTTTGAGAGGGTAATTAGTATAGAACTTATTTTCTGTGAAGGTTTTCTCAGACTATACAAATACCTAACTGTGGTTGTAATCTTAAACTTAATCCTAACACTACTGAGAAGCAGTTTATTACTAGTTGGTTTATCTATAGCTAATGTAGAAATGATGTACACACTGGAATCCAGTAAATGCAGTGCTTCACTTCTTTCACTGGAAGGTTTTTGGAACATCATCTGATTGCTGGCTTTAGACTAACAGAATGTGAGTTTGTGTATGTGTGGAAGGATGGACTGAAGAAAGGCTCTGTGAGGCTCTATAAGTGAGGCTCTCTGGACTGGCCTTGAGACAAAGCATCCTCAACACCAGAGAGTTCCAACCTTGCCCCCCAAATCCACCCCCCCGTAAAGAGAGAGGGACACACACTCGTGGGATAGATAGGGAAGTGATTGTTTTCTACTCCGCTTGATGTGTTCAGTCACAACTGAAGAGGGTTTGCCCCCAAGATCTCCAAAGTGCCAGCGCTAAGAAAGCCGACTATATCTTCTCAGGCCAGATTTATTTGCATAACGTGAATGGGGCTATTCAGTGATCTTTATCATCATCTAACACAGCTTCTCCTGCTGTTTTGCAATGTTTAGACTTCATCGTTAGCGAGTGTGCACGACAACTGAAGTGTTTTTGATTAGTCCAAGGCCAGCGGGTCTGATTACTAAAAACATGATAGAAGACTGTGTTGTTGCATAATGCATTGAGGAGATTGTGTTGCTGTTGTCCTGCTGCCTGCATGTTGTGTGTTGGTGCTCTCGTTTGCTCCAGTCTAATGAACTTCGCTGAGATCAGCGTGTCTTTGCCTGGAGAGAAATAGGTCATGGAGCGTGGTCTATTGTCTTGAGGTCTCTGGTCGGAGAGAGCACAAACATGAACGATGGAGGGGACTTCACTCACGCAATGGGACCTTCTGTGAGTTGTAGAAGAAAGAGACGTAATAAGGAAACAACAGCTATGCTGTCTATTATGCTTTTTAAGATATATATATATATATATATATATATATATATATTTATGTGTATATATTTATGTAAATATATAAATATATGGCCTTGAGACAAAGCATCCTCAACGCATCAAAGAATCCTAAACACACATATTTATACTGGTGTCTAATCACATATTTTGAAGCTATAGCATAAATTATAACAATAACACTACTGTCATAATAAAACCTTAATGGCCAGAGTGGCTACTTCATAAAAAGAAGCAGAAAACCTATTTAACTTTAATGTATAATAATGTAACAAGTTAATAATGTTAACTGGTAATCCATAGAAACGCACAGCTGACGTACACTAAGCATCACTCAAACACAACACACAGAAGGAAGCGTTGGATTGCAATGTTATTAGGAAGGAAGATAAAGGTTTCCAGGAACAATAAATGATGATAAATTTAGACTGATATGAGCAATATTTATTAAGCTACACATACAGAAGTTCTGTTTCACGTCAGACGTCTCGGCTTGTAATTGTAGCGGTTCCTAATGGTCTCCTGTGATAATGAATCTCATGCAGTTTGAATATTCTCATGCAGTTTCTGCAGATTTTGCGGTAGGGGTCGAGGTGCAATGACCCCAGGGCTTCTGAATATGTGACGTGTGACAATAAAATGATTATCTTGGAGCTGACCACAGTGCCTCCACATATGGATTTGTTGGTGTCTCCACCGAGACAAAAGAAGATAATCTGCTGCCATTCTGAATCACTCCATAACAGTCTGGCTTGATACCATAGCAGTCTGTGACGACATTAATGTGGTGTCAATGTTAACGGTGCTGGCACTGCGTGCTGATGGCCACATTTGTGGATGTTGGGTCACTTCGGGCATGTTGGACAATTTGTCGGTTTTCCCTCTCCTTGCTTCACATAGGTCTCCCAGATTCCTCATGATGCTGGATCCCTTCTTCTATCCACTGCCACCAACAGTGTTCTATGGTAGTATCCACATGACCAGTGTGGTGTGCCATACGTCAATTAGACCATTCCATTTCCCGGGACCCTACTATACAACCCGTCTCCAACACCTCCTGCTGCTCGAATTGCTTTCAGACTCTTCTCTGCGGCGTACTTTACTTGCAAAGGAAGCTACCAACACAACAGCACCAGTCAGAATGGTTAGCATTGGCAACCAGATAACCTTCTATATTCTGTCTGGTACCCGATTAGGCCCATCCTTGCTTATGTTACATGCGCAGTCGATGTTACGTGCACGTATCAAACCCATCCACCAAGTTTCATTCTTTTTGCTTGATTCTTTCTGGATGCAACTTTTTTCTCGATGATGAATATAAATCAGTAGGTCCCAACCTTTTGTAACTCGTATCCCAGACTCTTATTCAAAGCAACTTGCGGTTTTCAGACAGGCGAAGGTGGTGTTAGAAATCTGCTGTATTTTCTTCTTTTCTTAAAAGTATTATTGAACATTTTCCTAGACAACATTCATTATACCTGAATTCCACACATGCTTAATACTAATTCATATACTTGGTAAAGTATTTCCTTTTTTAAACCATGTACATTATAAGCCATTCATTTCAGACAAAAAGAATAGCAAAGTATAATTGTTTGTATCAAAGAGAAAAAGATAAATGATGTTCCCGTTGCTTAGATTTCAGTTTGTGGAAGGTCCGAATAAGACAGAAGGAAGACTGACAGAAATGTTCTAAATGACAATAGAGCTCTAACGAGGCTATTTGACAAGTTGATAGCTCTTATCTAAATTAAACCTTGCATTCATTACTGTTATCTTAATTAGGCTTTCCAACATTCAGCACATTTAAGCAATGAAGTGTTCTTAATGAACTCTGAGTTTGCTTAATTAAGACATACTTCCTTTGTTTCAGAAACTCGCAACAGAGTCCTAGAGCTGTACCCATTTTCAGGTCATTGTATACGAGCTGGCGGCATGTGAGTCGTCTTTGGGTGCCTCACATGTTAATGACAAGCTTAAATTCAATTAAACTGCTGAGATTCATGATTTTCAGACTGATTATGTATCATTGTGCAGGAAGAGGTTAGATAACACTCCACTGAAATGCTTCCTACATTATAACTTGGCATTTATTGGTACTGAAAGCCTCTTTAAAAGGAGTGAGTGAGTCAGGTCCAATGATAATGCTATGGCCCCATTTCAGCCATTAGAGTTAAAGCAGATAACCAAAGGCCATTGGAGGAATGATGATAATCCAGGTTAGCAGCGAATCCGTACCTCCAATAGCATCTCTGGATGAGATGGACAGTTGGGGGGACTCAGGTCATTTGGGGTGAAAGCAGGCGAAAACCCCCAGGCCTAAGCCCATGACCCAGGCTTTAAGAGGCATTCAACCCAATGTGACCCTATCCATCTCAGACACAGGGGCAGTGGAGGTGGGCTCCTGAGCCCCGGAACTAGCAACCTCTCCACGCTGACTGCACCCAGTCAAAGGGCAATCCGATACTCAGACACAGTTTGCAAACAAAGAAGCTATATCTCCAGTAGAGCAGACATACATGGCCTAGAATATTTAGCCACATAAACGTGGTACTGAGCATCAGAAGAGAATTAGGCAGCAGATAAAATAAAATAATATCTCAGCAAATGCGCTTTATGTTAAATCAGACTGCATAAATCACTGTACATACTGGTTAGATGACAAAAAATGTTCTGAAATAAAGTTTATATCTATTTATACATATTAACCTTTAGAGGTTTAGAGAGCGTACTATTTTTCTGTATTGTTTATGTATGGAATTTGCTTGGTAAATATTTAATTACATAACTGAAATCACATTCAATTATGACAGGAATGTAAAAGGACAGTTTTGTTTTTCTGCAAAATAAAACAATGATTTTGGCTGTTGCACATAACATATACCTTTTCCTTCTGTTACAAACACATAAATAAGGCCTGGCTTTACAATGTGAAATTTTCATGCAACTGGCTGTTGCATGTTGCTATTGGCATGCAACAACATTTCTGTAAAACCTGACAGATTTATGAAGCAAATGAAAAACAAAGATGCTTAAAACACATTTAATAACTCTTCTAAAGATCACATCCTAGCTAATCAGAATTTTTAATTGTCTGTTTTGTGAAACCAAAGTGTAGCCAAATTTCCCATGACTTTATGTGTTATTTTAGTTTCATGGAAATTTCACAGTAGGAAGTCAGCCTAGTTTCAAACTTGCAACCACAATTCTTCTTTCTATAAGCTGAAAGTTTATCCATATAATATAAAAGCACACTTTTGTCATTATGGGCAACAACTGCAACTTTTACATGGATTGAAATTAATGTTGCACAAACCTGTATGCAACCTGAAGCATCTTTACATCAAGAGTAGTAACATGTGATACACTCTTACAGCGATATTTAAAACTGAGCATGTGAAAATGAAATTGGGGGACTGCTCTACAACTCTTGCATTGCTCCACGGCATCTCTCGTGCGGCTAAAATCTTTCTAGGTCATCTCAGCGATTTAGAAACCTTTTCAGGCGAGCAATTTTAAGAAGCAGGGCCATTTGCATGTTAAAACACCCAATCTCGCTCCCCTGAGAGATTCCAAAGCCACTGAGTCAGTTACACCTCTTTGTTCTAATAGGGAGGATTACATGCAGAGGGGATCTCTGCCTATCAGGTTCCTGAGCATTCCAGTGGTGAGGACGGTGCAGTGATTAGGAGCAGTAGGCCGAAGCAGCAGGAAAGGTTTTGGAGCGTTTTAAACGGAAGTCATTTGTTTCGGGCAGATTGGCAAAGAGGGAAAGTGGAAACCCAAGACAGGGTTCTCTCAAGATGACCTTGCAGATAAAATTAGACTTAAGGGCTCCTTCGTAGAAACAATGTGCTTAAAATTCCATATATCAGAGCAAACGAGGAAAGGAAGTATCTGACACAGGGTGACCGGTTACAGAAACAGGTTCCGAGAGATCGAGTTACGGCGGAGAGCGTTACGCAGCAGTATTGATCCTGAAATTGAATTCAGTGAATCTTTCAGTGACAGGAAATTAAAACCGCACTGTGGTTTTTAGTCATTTTGCCCACGTCAACTTTATTATACTGTGGCCTGCATTCATTGCAGTAGACAGTAGAGAGTAGATGTTTCAAGAGCTCCAGACAACAAGAGCAAATATGTGATGATTTGAAAGGAATTCCAATGTGAACAATGTAAGGATGAACCTTTCTTCCACTCTCTAAAACTAATTGAAGTAAATTTAAAAGAAGTACCACACATATCTTACAGTCTCTTCCCACAGGTTTACAGCATGTCTGGGTGGTTGAGAATGAATTTCCAGGGCTACTTTTAAGGATACAAAAATGTAAATATTGAGGCGTGAAATTTAATGCATCTTAATCTACCGGTTGAATGTTTGGGGACATTAACTGCACCGAATCTAAGCTTGCGATCATAAATAAGGCATGACGGCATGGCAAAGATCACTTAAGCTGCCTCGGTCCGACCATTAACCAGAAACAAATGAGTGAAATATCTAGCTGTCAGCAAACATTTCAAAGCAATTTTCCTTCCTGACAGAACCCACTGCAGTCATTAGCTCCTTGTTCAGGCTCAGAAAACAGAGGCTTGCAGCAGGGGAAACTGGTAGCACATTTTCTACTACAATCCACAGTGCTTTTCCTGTCAAGATTCAATTACCCGTGTGTCCAACTACCATATGCCATTTAGGAAAAGTGGAAACAATTACCTGAAATAGTTTAAGTGACTCCATGCGTACAACACCCATAAATAATATTAATAAAGCAGCAGGACATGTGATTATGGTTTAAATTCCTCTATGCATTGTTTAGTGATTCCTGGCTATGCAAATTGCTACTTTATGTGGAATTTTACCAAACGGCACACACTTATTTTTATAAAATACATTGTGATGGAATTTGGATTAGAGGCTAATTCACATTACACCTTACACTTCTAGCAGCTTCAGATCTGGGAAATCTCACATGCCTTTTCTGAATTCCCTGGCTTTTAACCAATAATGTTACCTAATAGCCGAGTTTACATTCTTTTTGATTTGTCATTGTTACATTCAGAGACTTTAAGTTTGTTACATTTAACTTACTACAGTCATAGTAGTTGCATCACCAAGTTGGGCATGGTAAAATTAGTATGTGGAACAGGAGCTTTCCATGAGTTACTGGGGTTTCATTACATAAAAGAACTCTGGTTCTGCCTTTATTATTGGATGCGCTATGGTGTTTTCAGTGCAAGCATGTGCACATTCATTTACAAAAAGAATTCTGTCTCTGTTGCTATGATTATCAAACTGTCAGATCAGGCTATCTGGTGTTTGTGCTAAAGGACTTCCAGTTTAAATAGCACAAAGGAAAATGTAGGAGTGCACAAAAAGAACATTTCCAAATGTTTTACTAGTCAAAGTTAACTTGCTTTACAATTAAGTGCTGACATGTTTAAGTTATTATATAATTGACAACACATAAGTACAGCACAGTTTAAAGCGAAAAGGGGATCCTGGAACATGTGCACATTAATCAAACAGGGAAATACTTTCCACTGGATGCAGTTTTTTTAAGTAATAAGATATTTTTGAGCAGCTTTCTATTCAGCTAAAATACAGTAGAACTTGTCAGCGCTGCATTAAATGCTAAGTCTTGTATGCAAGGTATTTTACTAAGCTACAATTAAACAAACTGATCCACACATACAAGCACATGCTAAAGTTGAAAAGTAAAAAATAAATCTCACTAATTGTTCTGTAAACCATTCATTTTCAGATATGATGTTGAAATGTATTTTAGCCTAGAAGTATATTGTAATCTAGATAGAAACAGCTTATCTTGCAGCAAACAAGTTTTGTCTAGTTTTGTCAAAGTAAAAGCCTCCAGATGATTTGAATAGAATCTGAATTGCATGTTCCTCAGAGACACCTTTCCATTTTGTAGTGTAATAATTCTGATTAATTATGGTTGTTCATTGCAAAGCAATGCTCAGCTATACTGTTATCCGATTTAAATTATTATACCATATTATCACCGTGTAACTTGTACCTCAGTTTTCGAGGTATTGAGATACAGTGTTTGATTGACCCACGCTCGTTTCTCTTTCTGTTTGCATCCCTTGTTCCTTCCATAGTGTCCCAGTCATTTTTGGACCCACCTAAAGTTGGCAGAGGCACGAAACTTCACATACACACTAAGGGCAGGTGCCCTAGCACTAATTCACAGCCACACTGACCCGCACTCCTCTAACTGTTATTTATTCATCCTTGTAATTTTCGACCCAAATCAAGCAGTAATGTTTCTGTTCACCCAAGAGACACCAAACTTCACACTCACTAAGGGCGGGTCCCCAAACACTAATCTACAGCCATACTGACTCACACTTATTTACTCATCCCTCGTTCCCTATTAGCAAGTTGCGCAACCATCTCATGTTTCCTTCAGGAAATGCACTTTTTTAGTTCACTGCTGCCGTCGTTCGCCCTGCAGGTTTGTTTAGAGTTTACCTTCAATAGCACGTTAGGGGCAGTTGTGATTGGCTGAGAGACATGCCAGTCATTAGTTTGCAAATGCTCAATATGAATCTCTAAAGGCTTAATATGTATTGTTTCACCAGAGTAGCACTTCTTCCTCACTCTATAAACTCAGCCAGTTTGGTTCAGTGTACATGTAATTGCTAATTAATATGCCTTGTCTTTGGTTATAATAAGGAGTGGAGCAGATTAAATAAGCCATATGGTTTGCTTACGTATTAAAGCCTTACAAACGCAGATTTTTATTTGATGATTCTCTCTCTCTTTTCTGGCCATAGCCCTTTCTTCCTTGCTTTACAGCAGGAGGGATGGCTTGTTCCTACTTCGGTGGTTGTATATCAGTTCCCTTCTGCCCACTGTTTAGATTAAGACAGAGGGGGGTAGGGTGGGGGGACACCTATAGAGACTAGCAGAGCTGGAGAGAAAGTGTTGATAGGGTCCTGTCAGTCACACTGAGTGATGATTTTGACTTCAGCTGATTGATGGCTAGTTAAGGAATCTGTCACCACTTATGCATAAGCATATGCCATCTACCTGTTTACACAGGTCACTAACAAACTTGGCAGGTCTCCTTTTCCAGAGTAAATGGCAGAAAAATATTTGGACAACTGATTTATTAAGTTCATTTCATTGTGCAGTAAACTATGTAACGTATTTTAAAACATTTGTTTTAGTGAATGGCAAAATAATACTGTTAATTAGATACATTAGATTAGATTAGATGTGTTCTACTCACATGATTCCTAAAATCAGATGACAACTGAGTATGTGACTTCCGTGAGTAAATGTTCTTCCTGCTCTGATATGAACTGCTGGGCCTCCAGCCCTATAACTTATCAAATTTTACAAGCGGCTGAAGGAGCTCTCACCAACACAAACCACTCCTGGCTTCAATGGCATATGTAAGCACTCCAGCAAATGAAAGGTGTAGCATTGCATTATAAAGCAACACGCTAAACACACAAGCAGCGACGTGGAATTCTGTGCTCAGTAGATGTGGTCACCCTTTGATCTTTATTGGAAATCTGCTGCTAATGTTTTTTCCTCCGAGGGAACGGATAAGACACAATGATGGCATTGAAGGCTACTCACAGCAACTTTAGTTATCACTTTATTTGCTTAATAATCCCATAATACTACTGTGCTTTCAAATTCCTTTGTAAACCCTATTCAATTTTAATACAGCATATTGTATAATAGAAAGTTCTGATAGCATGCTGATAACTTTACTACGGGAAAGTGGATCAGATAATTCCAGTGAGTTTTGAAGGGCTTTAATGTATTTCTTACGTATCTTCTGCAACTGACTTGCATCCTTTGAAACTGGGAGACTGAAGCTGGCTTGATTGCATTCATCTGAAGTTTTGAAGGCCTACAAAGCACCAGACTGGCACAGTGCTATGTGCTTCGCAGTATTCCACATAGTAAATTAAAATGCATTTAAAGCATCAAACAAAACTACAGACAGCAAAGGTGGAGAGGCAGACCAGATTTACAGACACTGGTAGCTGTCAGTGAAGTAGCCTGGTTACTTTAGTCATCTCACAGTGTGACAGAGTGCTGTTGGACAGGAACAGGGCAGCATTTGGCTCATGCCAGTCTCTGGAGAGGAGCTCAGATAGACTTCCCTGACAAATGCCTGCATAAACGATGGAATCCTTTTCAACCTCAAGGGGAAGCTGGAGTTGGCATGTGAGGCTATCTGAGCTCATTGCAGGGAAAAGTGAACTATTCATGAGCTCATGCTCTGAAATAACACCTACAAAAGAGCATTAAAAGTAAAATGTACAGGCTCCAGGCTGTTTCCTGTCTTTGCATACTACTTGGATTTAGACATTTACTTATCCTTTTTCATTTACATTCTTTTTCTTACATTTACTTATACGTATACTTAAAATAACAAAATGTGTCAGTGATTACTGACACGAACAAGCATTAGATTTCCATCTATAACATGGATTATTTCTTAGATTAATTCTTAATTCTAAAATCAGATTCTTCCACTATTCATTTCTATATACAACATTTATATACAACAGTTTCATAATTTTCCCTCACATTTACTACTGCTTTGTACTTTTATGAATCCATTTTTAGTTTTAAAAAGCATCCTAGTGAAATCACTGTAATGCAAGGCATCAGACACTTTATTGTTTTAATTTAAAAGCAGTACAAAAAGTTAAATTAAACAACAACAATGTTTAATTAATAATTAAATATCCCAATCATTAGTTCCAGAGACACAACCACTATGAATAAAAAAGTTATAAAGTTTTGGTGAAGTCTTTGAAGCCGGGTGCAGCAGAATCCCCTGACCACAATAATTAATTGAGAAGTGTCCTACCCAACTACCCAACACAACCTTTTTCACAATATCTATCATTCACCATGAGTTGCTAAGCAAAGACATGCTTTATGCTGTAGCTAACTAAGTTACTACTTCTAAAGCTACATATTTTCTGAGTAGATTAACTAAAAAAAAAAGAGTATGAAACCAGCCGGCATACATTAACTTGAGACCCAGTCATTCCCCTGCCCCTGAGCAAGCTTTTCTGTTGTGACAGTGGAAAAACAAGCTCATGAGAAAATGTTTTACACTGATTTCACAACGGTTTAGGGAGCTATTAACACTTGTAACCATGGAAAAATCACCTTTTTGACAAAGCAAATTTGTCTGGCCCATTCGTTGTCCACATCCTTGGGTTTGTCATGGCCAAATATATGGCTGGGTTTCTGCCCAGATCTGGTCCAAACAATGTAAAGGGAATAATGGGTGTGGGCCAAACCCCGCCCAAATACATTGTTGGCCGACAACATTAATGCCTGAATTAAGCTATACATATGAAGACAAAACAAAATCATATTCAACAAAAAAACGCATACGCAGCTGTATGGCATCTGTGTGTGGGGTATCGCTTTAGTTTACTGGAAGTCTCTATCAAAAAGCTGGTATAAATCAACAGAGAATAAAAAAATGAATATTAGAGAAAAAGCAGTTCAATGCAGATTGAAATATGTTGGGAATGATGGGTCCATATTGCTTGTATTTGCGTGTTTTGTTTTACAAAAAGATCCACAAAACTTTTTCTAATATTAACAGCTTAACCTGAATTCCATTTTGTCCAGTCAGTCTGTAAAGCATTTCACAGTTGATCTTGTTTGCTTAGCTGTGCTCTGTTCTTTTCTGACTAATTGTTCCACTTTCACAGCAGCTGACCAAAACGCTCGCTTAGGGTCAGCAGTGGGTGCGGAATTTGATGTAAAACGCCTTAATGTTAGAGTAGTCCTCCATTACATAGTTCTAAAGAAATTAGATTACTTAGAGGAGGAAGGCAGCCCGGAGTCCAAACAGGATGGCATTACTTCTGTACAATCTGGTTTATGTTTTACTTATCTGCAGCGGATACACGTTTCTGATAGATTCACTACTTTCTGGTACCACTATGATTAAAACAGTTAGTTCATAAAGTCTTTGTGAAGTCTTTGAAGCCGGGCGCAGCAGAATCCCCTGATAGCAGTCAGACAAGACGGCAGTTTGGAGACTGCGAGTGAGTGGAGAGCTGTGGAAGGGACATTTGTCAACATTAAGCCCTCAGAGAGCAAGGTCAGCTCTGTTTCCACCGGCCTGAATGAGCCCCTGTCATTCGTTCTTAATCAGGCAGAAATACACAGAGGGACCGACAGAGGAGATTGAAACCATACTGTATCTCTCTCTCACACACACACACACACACATACATATACACATTAACATCTGAACAGCTGGGAGATATCAATTTCTGCCTAATGGGCCAGACTTTACCAAGCATCGCACCAACAGACACAGACAGCCATGAGTGAGTGTGTTCACGCTTAAATAGTCCCTCCGGAATAACATGATCAGATAGAACAGTCCAACTGCCTGTCAGCAGAGGCAACGCTCATTCAGATAATTACTGCCGCCTTTATATCACTAATTAAAAATTCATGATGCACTCACAGTGTGGTGCTGCACCTCCAGCATCTGGTGCAATATGAACAGGACAATTTTTAAATGAACTGTAGTCAACTACTGAGAACATTGTCGTTTCTGCATGGGCTGTTACCTTCTCCTAAACATTTAGTACAACTTTAATAACATACGCTAATGAAGTTCCACATGTCATTCCACTACACAATCAAAACAGAAGTTCCATGAGAAATGGAAACCATTGAGAAATCAAAAATGCGCCACCCACAAACAAGTTCTTTCGTAGCTACTGCCGCAAAGCTGGATAAGCTATACAGAACACTGCCAGAAATCACATATGGCCCAATGAATTAGGTTTAAAGTTTAGACTGGCTACATAATGTTGACTTTTCAGTTTAAAGTGGTTTGCTACAGAGCTGAGCAGAACAGTCCTAATGACACCAGCTGATTGGTTGGGAATCCAATGAGCACTACATGTGATAATGTTATCGTTCTGCAGAGCCTTATTTGCTAAATAATGACTCATTTCAAACAGTAGCTAACCATTACAAATGTCCTACTTCAGCACAAACAGAAAATGGATACATTACATAATATCTGACCCACAGCCCATTTAGTCAGATCCGAAAGAAAAGAGGCTCATATCAAGTCAAGCGTTTCAGATGGCATCTGTAATGGTAAAATAACCAAACAACAATTTAACTAGAAACAAACTGAATTCAATACAAACAAGATGAGCTGCGAAATAGATTATTACATTCATGGTATAGCATACTGCTACACTTTGTTTTCTTATTTTACAGTTAATGGAATCTGTTAGTGTCATAAAATTATAAAAAAATAATAAAAAATAAAATAATGTCATTAAATTTAAAATCATTTGAAATGAATAATGCACTATAAAGGCACGTTTTTTATTTAGAAATGTAGTGTGCTACAACTTCTCTTTAGCAGTGGTGGACAGTAAGGAAAGTAAATGTAATTGATTACTGTAAGTAGTTTTGGGTGTACCTTTACTGAGAGGTTTTTATTCCAGGGGCCCTTTAACAGACCAATCAAGGACTTTGTTTTGAGCTTGTTTTGACCTGTCGGCTTGGTTCTAGCTAATGGCAACAGTTCTTCTTCAGTGTTTGTGATTGATTTGAATAGACATCAGTGTCAGACTAACTAATGATCTTCTATTAAAAGACTGATGGACTAAAAGACCCTTCCCCTACAATGAGCTGATAAAAAATCAAGTTCCAGAAATAATATATCATGTTATGATATGAATCAGTTATACTTTCCATACTTTCCATACTCAGTACATTTGAAGGTGAATACTTTAGTACTTTTACTAAAGTGGAGGTCTAAAGGAGGAACCTTTACTTTTACTGGGGGAATATTTTACTTTGGGGAGCTCTACTTTAACTCAAGTACATGGTTGTGTTCTTGTCTGCCACTGCCAGTTTCTGCCAACATTCTGTAATGATTCTCCAAATAAAAAATGCAATTGTGGGTGGAATTGACATTTTCCTTTGTTGTGAGTAAGAACATGAGGCACATGCAATGACTTTGCAAATCTTAGTTAGATTATAAATGCGCATCATTAGCAGTGTGATTAGTTGCAACTCTCTTAGTCATTTGGCATGAGCTCAAAATAAGCAGTAACACAGCGTTAATGGAAAAACAATAGAACAATCCAGCTCTAATCCACCACAAGGGAAACTAGCGCTAAAAAATATCAGACCACAATGAAGAAACCACAGACATTAAACAGCGTTCACTCACAGCTGGCGTTCGCACATGGACAGGCGTGTTCAGGGTTGAGTGAAGTCACAAGGCTGCTAATCCTAACCAAGAGAAATGACTTAAACCATATAAAAAGGCTGCTTTACATCCCAGTCAGACTGATTAATAGGTCTAGGAAGTCTTCTTCGTTATTCCTAGGCTCAAAGACAAAGCTAGACAGACAGACAGACAGACAAACATACAGACACACAAACACACATACATATGCATGAAGGGACCCTCCTGGTAACGGCTCTAATTTGGGCACACACTGCAGGTCTCTGGGGCTGATGGTGCTCCTGCTTCACCTGAGTACAGACTGACGTCACTCACACCCTTCCATCTGGGATTAATACTGCACCCTGTGAATAATGCCTGTGTATGTGTTTATGCCTGCATATATGGGGGAGAACATAGTGTGAAGTGGTATTGAGCCGTGCACAGATGTGCGAATATGTCCCAATTGGCTCTTGTGGATGAGCCAGAACACACATACTCACGCAAACACACACTGGGTGTGTGTTTGTGTGTGTGGACCACACATGTTTCTTGTCCGTTTGTTCACATCCAGTAAGAGAACAAGCAGGCGTGTGATATTAGCCAGACTCTGTCACAGGTGAATATTCGTCCAGTTCCTGAATGCTGAGAAACCTTCTGTGATTTGCATGAAAGTCAGACATAAACGACCTCCATTCACAAGTGATTCTGAGCAGAGGGCTTCTATACAAGCTGTAAGAAAATACAACTTTAATACGAAAAAGTGTGATGTGGATTTTTAGGCATTTAGTTAGATCAGTAATTAAATAGTAGTGTTGTGCGCTGTTAATACCATTAATGCCCTGGTTCAATACGGGCCAATCAAAGGTCCTTTGTTTAAGCAGGATATTGAATGAGATATGAGTGTACATGTTAGAGGACAGTCCAAAACAGTAAAAAAGGAGGAAATATAAGGCATGGTATACAAAGTGTCAATATGGTTTAGCTTTTAATAGAACATAAATCATTTCATTATCAGAATCTGAAAGACTAAAGTGATATATTAAATGGAATAGGAGTGGCAAAAATATACTGGAGCAGTCAGTACTCAGTAAGAGTAATGTTAACCAGTCAGCACTCAGTAGGAGTAATATTAACAAATCAGCACTCAGTAACAGTTTTGTTAACCAGGAAGCACTCTGTAGCGGTAGCATTACCCAGTCAGCACTCAGTAGAAGTAATGTCAACCAGTCAGCACTCAGTAGCAGCAATGTTAACCAATTAGTGATCATCTGTCCATTGTGTGTTTAAATGCTGATATAAGTGTTAAATACTAACCACATGTTAATAAGATATAAGACTGTCTGAATTTCCACCCTGAAGCCTAGTTTCTCACACAGTGTTTGTTACAGTTCCATTATTATTTCCAGCTACTGCAGTGATGTGAATAACATGCAGACCCCAAGAAACAGTGCTTTCCAAAAAGATCCTATATAAAACTACATACATCACATTGCAGAATTCTCTTTTTAAGTGTGTATATAACAGATTTATTACAAATAAAACCAATTCATACATTCGACTACATTAGAGATACAACTTGTGATCTCCTTCAGCTGACAAGCACAGACTGTCCTCTTTGTCCTTATGAAGATGTCAGCAGCAGCACAATTGATTTACCGTCTGTTTACATGTAAGTAACTACAAATGAAATGAGACTCAATCAAAAGCGTTCCGTATTCAGAACTTGCCAAACCAGCTTCATTAAAGCTCCATAAAGCAAAAAGTACATTACACTCAGAAATAATATTGACCAGTTCACTTAATGCAATTAACAAGACTGATAGTTACTGGCTTTGGAGCTGTGTTATAACCTTTAAATGAGTCTGCTGGATTTTAAAGAACACAAGATTGTGGTTAATAAGAAATGCTCATACAAGAAACCGCCCATCTCTCTCTTTCTCTCTCTCTCTCTCTCTCTCTCTCTCTCTCTCTCTCTCTCTCTCTCTCTCTCTCTCTCTCTCTCTCTCTCTCTCTCTCTCTCTCTCTCTCTCTTCTCTCTCTTCTCTTCTCTCTCTCTCTCTCTCTCTCTCTCTCTCTCTCTCTCTCTCTCTCTCTTCTCTTCTCTCTCTCTCTCTCTCTCTCTCTCTCTCTCTCTCTCTCTCTCTCTTAATTTTCACTCTCCATTTGGGAGAATAATGCTGGCTTAAACACATGACTGCACATGACCTTTCGTGCAGCCTACCTAATTAAGGGAGGAAAAAACATATAGGAAATGATGCCGATGATTGAAAATTTCATGATTCAATCCACTTATCTTTCATAGTGTATCCATTACTACAGATTAGTGTGGCTGCATTCAATGACTTCAATGAGTTTTTTCCACAAACCTCAGTGACTGCTGTGGTGTACCTTCTAACCTTGACATGCAAAGGAACTCCTTTCAGGGAAAAGCCATTGCTATGTATGAGAACGCTAACCCTGGGTCACTCTATTTAGATCAAAGCGCAGAGCTGTCAGGTAGAAGTAAGGACAGACATTTCCTCTTTAATGCATGATATCTGGAGTCCAGAACGTGTAACTGACCCATATCACCTACACGTTTAACCGATCTGCAGTGAAGCATCGCAGCTTTTACACTTCTGAGAAAAGGGACAAGGCAGATATGTGGTCTCAAATGCCATGCCCATTTATTACATGACCTTTAGGTCCAGAGTAAAAGGCACTGAGGACAATTCAATGACAAAATCATGTGTTTTCCGAGTCGCATCATATGATTTGAATTTTGAAGAACTGTTCTGAAGTGCTGTGGGGTCCTGCTTTCTGTTTTACTGGTTATAGACCTATATCTGGTATCAGCCAGTTTTACCTTTTAGTCCATTCAAATTACTTTTATACAGCCTGATAGATGATAGTTTGATGTGTGTTTCCTAACTGTATGTCATTTTATTTTATTTTATTCACTATTATTCCATAATTCTATTTGTTATGTGCTTTTTAGCATTTTTATCTCAGGGAGTTAATCTTCCCCTGTATAAAAAATTATAATTAATGGATTAAAAGAATTCATTCAGAATGGAAAACACATTTCCAAATTCTGCAAGACATTTTCACAAAACACCATATACATCACATGATTATTATCTGAGATTAGCTGGAACAGACAAAATAGTACCTGTACTGACACAATGTATTGCACTGCAGTACATCAATTTAAAAAGGCCTAATTACGAAAAGGGTATTGTGACATGTTTTGTCACAATAACAATAAAAGATCTTTATATTAATACAAACCCAAAGTCTTCTGGTAAAAAAACACCTCTCACAACCACCATCTTTAAGCCTATGCAATGCAATGAGTTAACACCATGGCCTACTTTAATAAAGAGTTTAGCTAATAGGGTTCTGCCATCTATATTCATAATTACACATTTGTGTTTACATATTTGGCCTGCAGATCACTGACAATATACAGCAATGCTGTCTGACCACACATTTCAAAACGTGTATATAAAAACAAAGTTATAGTTTGGCGTTATGTATAGGCACCTATCTATAATTTATTTAATAATTTATTGTCACAAAAATTGAGGCAAACTCTTAAAACCTGACTATATGAGTACCTGCATTACAAAGGAAAAGGATATAAGCTGTAATAATATTTTTAACTTTTGTAATATTTATTTCCATACTAGTTTAAACTGTATTACAGAAGCAGAACCTTTACTTTTTACTTGAATACATTTTTGGATGGCACAATCAGATCCATCCAAAGCTGCTGGTCAGCACTGGTCTCCTTTACTACCTTTCCATGTGTGAGTCATTACCACAGAAAAACCTATGAAAGAAATAAACATATCCTACTAGATCCCATCCGGAGCAGTCACTGCGTTTATTATTTCAGGAAGCCTGGCAATCAATGATGGGAAATTAGAGCTGTTCCAGAATACCACTGTCCCATAACGCATTGCATAATGAGACGCTTTGTCATGTGCATGTGTGTGTTGCTATTACCCAGCAATCAGATGCATGATTATTAGCCTATCCGTTAACAACTGATTAAACAGACCTGCCATTCATATCCTTATATGAATGTCATACATGCCCACACACTGTCTCTGTCAGTGCTGCAGGGCTGCACTCCTGCTAATCGTCTACTTCAAATAAAAAAGCTGCAGCTCTGGTGTTACTGATCCCATGGGTGGAACTGGGACTTATGTCCACCATCACGCACGGGATGTCCTACAAACATAGGAACAGGCTGAACGTCACTGAGGCAGTTTCAGTCATCTATCCAGTTCCTGATTCTATAACTCAGCTCATGGCTTCCTGTAACACACTGCTGGGCCCCACTTCATCATCTTTTCCCAACATTGCATTGACCTTTTTATTCCTGTTTATACTACTACTACTACTACTACTAATAATAATAATAATAATAAGCCAGGCAGCTGCTTAGTTAGTAATACTGTGGGGGTACTAGACTGGGCATTCCGTGATGACTGTTCAAGAAGAGCATTTCCACATCTTATTCAACACCAGTGCTACTATAAATATATATATATTATTACATTATGATCCAAATAATCCAAATAAAGATCTGGCCATCTAGCCACTTTAAACCTGATCCAGAAAGTCTTAAACAGTGTACTTAAATTTGGATGTACTTTCATCATTCGTGATTGATGAATCTTAGGTTGTTAAGGAGTGTTGGTAAATGAAAAAGATAATTACCACACGTGATGAAGGTGGAGTAGTGCTGCTCTTCCTGTTGACCCCTATGCTGGTCACCATACGCTGTCAGCATTTCTGATAACCCGGCCTTCTCAGAGCGAAAAATAGATCGCAGTGCAAATTTACTTGGAAACACCTACGAAATCTGGCAGTCCTTAATGCTGATAAGAGCTGGTGTGGTCTTATGAGGAAGTGCGGAAGTCCTTCAGCAGGGCCAGGACAGGAAGACATGTCATAGGATGAGTGGAAGGACAGGAGAGCAAAGGACGGAGACGCAGCGGAAATTTGGTGCTTTGACAGCAATAAAATAGTGCTCGAGTAAGACGGATGTGCGTGGCTGGGCGTGGTGTGCGCCTGAGTCATTCTTATCATCACTTGTGTATACACTATGTTACGTAAGCTGTAGGCTTACACAGCATAACAGAAGGAAATATCCCTCATTAGAATATACTTCTCTGTCCAAAGACCACAATGCAACAATCCTGCCCATTTAAGGGTGGTTCACTCTGAGTCAAACTGGACCCATCCATTCTAATCCTTACCCCTTTCTTTTACAGTCCCCATGAGTCAAGTCAAGTCAAGTCAAGTAGTTTTAATTGTCATTTCAACCGTATACAGTGGTGTACAGTACACAGTGAAACGAAACAACGTTCCTCCAGGACCAAGGTGCTACATAGAACCATATATACAATAAATACACAAGACAATTTACAATATACAAAACAGCAAACAATAAATACAGGGAGGGGACAGTGCAGATAGCCCACTGGTAGTAAATACAGGGAAGGGACAGTATAGATAGCCCACTGGTAGTGGGAGCAGTAAAGTGCAGTTATGTCCATTTTTAAAGACGAACATTGTTTTTTAGCAGCAGTTATGTCCATATTTGGTATAAATGTAAACATTGTACTCTTTAGGTTTATGTGTAGACAGATTTGAAAATGAGACTGTGTGTGCGTTCAGTCCAGTCACTGAAATGTGTTCAGTTATTCAGACCAGACTCTGGTTGTTAAGGAGTCTGATGGCTTGGGGAAAGAAGCTGTTGCACAGTCTGGATGTGAGGACCCGGATGCCTCGGTACCTTTTTCCAGATTGGAGGAGAGTGAGAAGTGTGTGTGAGGGGTGGGTGTGCTCACCCACAATGTTGTTTGCTTTGCGAATGCAGCGTGTGGTGTAAATGTCTGTGATGGTGGGGAGAGAGACACCAATGATCTTCTCAGCCGTCCTCACTACCCGCTGCAGGGACTTGCGATACAGAAGTGTATGAGTACCGAAGTGCATTTCCTAAAATGCCGCTATAGAAAACATGAGGAAATGTATTCTCATGAATAACGGCACAACCTTTAGACACAGTTTTACCAACAAGAGAGTAAATTAAGTAAGACTACTTCAAATATAATCACTAACAAATGGTTTTGTCAAAAATAATTGAGCATGTCCTCTACTGGGATCATTTTTCTGCACTCTTCAGTTTCTATTTTTTCAGTTTAAAGTACTTAAAATACAAAGTGCGTCACAACTTTTTGCTACATATCACATTGTATTCTCTCCCACAGTATGTTACATTCAGCAATATTTAATCAGTATAATCGCATTAGGCACCAAAAAGAGGTTCTAGTGTTGTTACAAGCTTGCCATGGTTACTAAAGAATTCTATTGGAAGGGCACCTCTCCTTCCATTACTCCCATTAAAAAAAAACATCTCCAGCAGCTTGTTACTCATTTCTGATTGACTAAACACACGGGCAGCCTCATGTCAGCTGACTGTTGTAGAAACCAGGAATGAGCAAGATTTACATGTTCTAATTATACCATGAATATCACCAGTAATTCTCAACTGCATCATTTATTTCAAAAAAGAGCTCAACAGGTGCTGTTTACGCGGAAAATGTGCAGCATGGGATGCAAACTGTCAAATACAAATCATGGTATTCATATTATTAATAGTGTTTTTTTAATGTGACATTTCTTTTATCTTTTCCAGCTTCTCATCAGAAAAACATATATAAATTGTAACACATGATATATTATGTTAAACATTTTGAAGTATCATATTACATTTTTGCCATATGACATGTTACTATTAATGTTGCCTTGTAATAGTCTGCCAATTGTGAACTAAGAACTGCTTATTTAACTATTATTACTCATAAACAAGATGAGCATGGCATCATTGTTTTTGTAATGTAATGAAAATGAAAGCATTTACATATTTTCATCCACTCTGACCACTGTTTGTTTAGCTCCACCCACTCGTGCTGAGGTTGGAAGACATGTTTCAGTTTTTAAATGAGGCAAAAAACAGGATACCCAAATCATAGCAGATGACATTTAAGTACAGTTTTATTCTGAGCAGTTGCAAATTGTGCTGAAGTAAAATAATAAACTAATACAAAAAGTCATAATGCAACGTTGTATATTGTAATGTGCTAATAAGATAAACGAGGCTAACATTAATTAACAGAAAAATGCCATGTTTATTTTTGTCATGTTTTACTTATTTCCAATTAGAAAAGGAATGAGACATTAGATTCTACTAGTGTACAAATATATGGCTATATATCAGCCCTAAAGACACCATAACAAAAAGACTTTGGTTAACTGTAAAGGATAAAAAGAACTCATGTAAAAATGTATTCAAATGAAATACAAGAAAGCTGCAGGATAAGGTCCTTTCAGTGCTGTGCTGTAAAGCTCTCATATAACCAGCGTGCACACATGGAGAGGAACAGACACAACACACACTCTGTTTCTTGTGTTACTTTGTAGAGTCTCCACCTGAGAGTGATCAGAGCAGAGCTCATTTGGAATGGCAGCCAGGCAGGAGTGTGTGTAAGGGTGAGAAAATGTGTGTATGTATGTGTGTGTGTGGGGGGGGCATATATGGATGGAGAAACCACATGGTGAACTGAGAGAGAGACAGAGACAGAGAGGGATGAAGATGAATGAAGAGGGCTGGGGCGGATGTGATTGGTCGCAGTAAAAGGTTAATGCAGTGTCCAGATGAAGGTGACTCTGTGGGTGACCAGACACTGTTCACAACACACACTCTCACACTTACAGGTGGAAAATCAGACAATACATCCTGCCTCAGCAGTCGCTGAGACTCTCAAACACCAACCAAAAGGTAATATAATTCACTATCCGCTTATTATAACCATCAGCTTTGTCAGGCCTTAGACTGGTGACACAAAGACATGATGGATTGGAGCTGTGTCCATGCATCCATATAAGTAGTCACAAGTTGGCGCTAAAGCTACGTGTCTCAGGTTACTCTGTAGCAGGAAAACCCAGTTCTAAAGAGATTCCTTTCAGCTTACGAATTCACACACCGGCTCATTACGCTCTACACATATGACCAAAGTGTACAGGGTCACCTTCACACTATTACGTTTAAGGAAAGGAAAGAAGGATAGAGGAGGGGAAAAACATAGGATAAAGCACAGAGTGGAAATTTTCACTGTATAAGTCAATGAGCTATGGGACACGGAAACTAAGTCCCCAGACACAAATTTAGCTGTTATTGTTTTTAGATTATGAGTGAAGGAGTAGTTTACACAGGGAAGGGGGATGGAAACTTATTCACCCTCCTCCCTTCTTCATTCTCTGGCGTTTGTGCGGTGCACAGGTGGCAGTGTTTAACAGCGGGGGTGACTTTTTACGCTCTTTCTCTGTCTCAGTGCACATGTTCCCATTACCCACCTTAACGTCACTCGTTACCCAGTCCCAGCTTGTGGGGAGATGGAGCAGGTCAATAGAATCAACTGTTCAGCTTTCATACATACATTTGTTTTTATGTCAGGCCATAGGATCACACATACCACAAAAAAGTCAGAGGCCACCCTTTTGTTCATTCAATTTCCAGTCAAAAGGAGTTAAATACAAATTATGTGGAAAACATACTGTATAACTGTATATATCACAGAAAATTACTCAAAGGCCAGCAACATTACCTATAGCATCAATTTCATTAGTATTTAATTTGCCCAGTCTTTGCTTTCAGGCAGTGTGATTTCAACACATTCGTCCTTCCAATTTAAAATTTACTATTGTGTCCTCCCAAGATCCCCCTCAAAGAGACACCAACTTTCACACAAGCATTTACTCAAACACACCTTAGCCACATTGCTTGTGTCTCTAAAATGGCTCAAGAAGATTTCAGAGGAGATTTCTGAGAAAACAAAAGGTTCTAAAACTGCCATTCGAAATACAATATAGAAGATTTAACACAATATAGGATTCCTAACAATTGTGTAAAATCTAGTGAATCAACAAAATTGTCACCATTAGATCAGTATCACCATCAGTTCCTAAAACTGTCATCTTTGAGAGAGGAGAAAATCAAGCGTCACTATTTTCTTAATCTGAAACAATACACAGCTGTTTCTGTGCTTCCTTCCACTCTGAGAGGACAAATAGGTCTCAAAGGATGTGTAGCTGTCAAGTAGCTGTTACTGAAAAAATAAAATAAGCCAAAAAACCCAAAACTGAGCGGCAGTAATCTGGATTGAAAGAATCAGAAAATACAACCTAAGGCTGACCTTTGGAGGTGTACAAAATTATTTCTGCAGGTGTCTTTGGAAAACTGAAGGGAAGGCTTTAAAAAAAAGAATGGAAACCCAGATACAGTAAACATAAAAAAAGAATGAATAAAAATGTAAAATTACAGCTGCAGGTCGATTTGGCATGGTCTGGACAAGTTTCTGGATGTATCAACGTTTAGCCATTGTTGCATCAAAGAATTGCTCACTTTGGCCAGATATCATATCACTGGCACAATTCTGAAGAGAGTTTCCTGTTGACTGAGATTATTGCCACAGCTGGTAGAGCCATATGACCATACTCCTCCTTACACCTGCAAATTCAGTTACTTTCTTCACACTATGGTTTTTGGCACACCCAAATGCAAGCAGTCATTTTCAGTCCAAACATCTGCTTTGCAACCCATTCTCCAAACAAGACATTCACTGCACTGTAGCACCTCTTCTTAATCTTAGAATCATGTATTTATAGATAAGTCATCATCGTGCAAAGTCATCTGCAGGAACCTAAAGTTACTACCACCTTAAATATACAAGGTGACTATTTTTGTGAAGTGAGCGATCAACATGTAACAAGATGCTTAACTTGAAACTTACACCTACCCTTATCCGCACATTAAGTTTAATGTATATAGATGTATTGAGCTCTGGTTTACAACACTTTATAAATTCTGGACCATAGATCGTATGTTTTCCTACAAAGTCAGGACGTTGCTGTCTATATAAAAACAAGCCCATACACACTTTTCTCACTTTGTCCCAAAAGATCTCTCACGCAGTCTCAAAAGCTCTCATAAATCAGCTGTAATAAATGATCCGTGAACACGTTTAATTTATGATATGTAATTTTGGAGGGAGGGGAAACGTATAGCTGCTGCAACTATTCTCTTACACGGCCTCCCCTTCAATCTCCGAGACAGGCCTTCAGCAAGACGCCTCACCTGCTTCCACAAAACACAGAGGGAAGGAAAAGGCTACTGACTCCTACAAGTGTTTAGGTGAATGGCTTTAAACCAGTTGGTGTGATGATTTATGCAGACAGTGGAACAGAGCTCTCTCTGTCAGCCAGGGGAAACAGGGGCACTCAAACACCAACAGCACAAGTGGTAAAACCATCAGCCTGGCGTGTGAGAGTGAGAGAAAGTAGGGGGGAGGAGAGGGCATAACGTTATTATAAGAGTTCTCGGGTCATTAGCGCTCAGTGGGGAAGCTAGCGGGGGAGAACCAACAGCACCATGCAGGATCAGCCACAGTATGAGTGCTAAACCATGCAGGTCATGCACCTGGTCGGAGAGAGGCAGAGATGACAGCTTCTAATATACACTACATGATACGACAGTTACTCTGTTTGGGAAGGAATATGAAAGACCCTCCAGACCCTGCGAGAAATGGTTCTTAAGCAGAGGCATAGCTTTGTCTCGCCCGATCTTTGTGCAAGCATTGCGTCTGAACTCTCTACACTGGACCATACCCACTGCAACACAGTATCACTGGTGGGCAAACTCACAGTTTCCTAAAAGTCCTAAAAGTCACTGCCAGCATGTGTATGAATTTAAAGTGGAAGATTTCTGGTGTACGTAGTATAACATTGGTTCACGGTTTTAAACCACAGGCCTTTTGAACTTCAAGTATTCTTCAATTGGTGCAGTAACAAAATGATGTACTCAAAAAGAACTTCGTAGACATCTCAGCATCCCTATAAGCCCACGTGGTGTAGTGGACCAATCACAGTCAGGGAGAGGTATCAGAACAAACAGTCCAGTGTTATACACATCACTGTACAAAATCAAACCACTGCATTCCTTCAGTCAAATAGATGTTGCTGTTAAGGCATGTGTATGTCTATGTCAAAATGCTTAATAGTAATTTGGACCAACACTACTGTGCAAAACAAACCGCAGAAAACACATAACAGCAGTGAGACAAGCAGAAACGTATTCCGCGTCAGACAGCCGTTGGATTTCAGCCCAACTAAATGTTGACAACCAAGAGTAAATGTATGTTTAATCTAATCAGGCCACATTTTTACATGAAGAGACCAGGTGTAAATGGCCGCTGTGATATTTTAGAACACAATTCCGATTGGCAAGCATTTAATATTGATTTGTTTAATCAGTGTAGTAATAAAACCTTCCTGCTCAAAAAAGATTTGTTTGTTGTATATGGCAGTTTGCTTTGCATCACAAACTAAAAATAAAAAGTTTTGGGCTCTGTTAGAGCCCGCTTCCTAACATAGCAAATAATTTAGTTAACATGTGAATAATATATATGTATATATATAAAACACTATATATATAACATTATATATAAACAACACTGGCATGGCAGACCAAATACTGTAATTGTAAAACTTTTACTGTTCCCCAGGCCAACTTTATCCAACTCACTCATTTAAAAATACATTTTTGAATTTTAAATTATGCAGTGAAGTGATTTCAGAAAGTTAACATTGCAAGCTGTACCATAATATCCACTTAGACATTCAGACTGAATACTATAGGCCATCGCCAGCATTCCACACTGCAATTTCTACAACCCCAAATCAGAAAGAGCTGGGACAGTATAGAAAAAAACATTAATAAAAAAGGCAATGTTTGTTATGTTTATTTTTATTATTAATTTATTGCAGACAGAATAAAAACAAGATATTTATTTTTTTCTGGTCAGCTTTGTTTCATTTTTTAATATACATCTACATTGTATTTGTTTTAGCATTTTCCATACTGTCCCAACTTGATTTGGAACAATTTTGATGTAGTTATACATTCTGCAGCCCTAACACAAAAGATGTAATATTTAATGAAAAGAAAATGTGTGTGACCTTTAATGGCAGTATAGGCTTAATGGAGAGTGATACTATAAATCCTGGTGAAGCTGCACAGATCTACCAGTGCTCCTAAGCCCCAAAGCTAATGCCTGGTCATCTAAAGGCACAAAGAAGTACAAATAGATATAATAGATTCAGTAACTATTATGAATGCTTTGATAGCTACCATGGACCTAGCGTGCTCTGTAGTCATGAGCGTGAGGAATGGAAGTGTTGGCTGACATACAGGCCCCTTAGGGTTTAAAAGGTTAAGGGTGCTTTCACACCCTGTTTCACTGGACGCTTTGGTCTGTGCGTTCACTCATGGTTCGGTTCGTTTTGACAGGTGTGAAAGCTCCATTTGAACTGGGATGTGCACCAAAAATGTGGACTGTAGATCATCTAAGAACAGCAGTCTTTAACGGTTTCCAAACTCTGATACAGATCATTTTCAGAGCTTGCATTTGGGAAAGTTAAATGCTCACTACAAGAGGCGTTTAAGGAGCACAATGCGCTGAGAGTGCATGTGCCAGATGTGTTATCCAGATGGTTATTACTGAGACCAACAGACACAAGTCTGATCTATATGACTCAATCAAAATCAGAGTTTACCATCAAGTTTATTCAGCAGATGCATCATGCAATTTAAAATATGTACTGTATATGACATCTGGTCATCCAGAGGACTTCTCTTAAAATCCAGGCTGTTAACAAGGAGCCTGTCCTCTTGTCCCACTCTTTGCTCTTCTGTGAAGGCTTTACATAGATGTTGGAACATTGCTGTGTGGATTTGATTGCATTCAGCCTTAGGAGCACTAATGATTAGTTCTGAACAAGAAATTTCACCCTAACTCATCCTAAAATACAGTTCAGAGAAGCCAGTGCTCTAGGTGAACCTCAGCACTGAGCACAGTGACCTTGTACAGCTCATAATGTCTTATTATATTAACAGTGATTTTTGGGGGGTGCACCTTAATACAACTGAATTCACTAGCTAGAACAGGTGTCTACAAACCTTTGAACCTGTAGCAATACACATAATCTTTACTAATTATATACAATAGCATATAATGCCGTGTAGTTTTGTACGTGCACACGCATAAGTAGGGATAAAGGATAGAACAACAGCTTTACTAGACTGTGCAGTCATTATGCAACTCTGAAATTGGGCTAATGCTATTGAAAAGCAAACAAGCACATGATTAGACTTCACTCCAAAAATAGTGTGACAGAACAAGTGGGAAAGCAAAAGTAAATAACTTGAATTAAAGTGACTAACTGGAATTAAATAACAGCAATAAACAGAGTCAGGAGCAAAGCAATAAAAAACCACAGTCAAAACCACAATGAATCTATTGGGCTCTGCTATAAGTATAATCATGAATTGCTGAGGATTTAAACTCGTCAAATGTGCAACGTGCAATAGCAATCAAGAATAGGGGTATTGTAAATATCTAGTAAAAGGTATGTATATAGGGTAAATGGAACATTGTCCACATGCACCTGGACTGGACATTCAGTATGGCGGCTGCTCAGTGACTCAGAGGAAAAGCAACACAATGACCTCCTCCTCCTCCTCTTTGGCTGAACGTGGGGGAGCAGTCACACTCGAGTGTGTTCCTGTGACATTGACCATTCTCCTCATATCCTGTGCGTATGTGTATTTTCATCAGTCATCCGCAGACTCCGCCACCAACATTTGCAGCCCAGCGGAACCAAAAAACGCAACAAAAAGCTTCTTGGAACACTGGTCTCTTGGGAGTGGCTGCACCTTTGTCCATCGGAGCCAGTTTCCTGAGGAGCGATCCTGAGCACAGCCACTGAAATCCAATCTGAGGGAGTTCAGACGAAGTCCAGAGACCTTGCTTCCCCCATGGGGCTCTCCAGTTTTACACTGCTGGGGTTTCCACTGCCACACGTCAGCATTAAAAACTACCCCTCACCTCCAGGGGACAGGAGCGGAAAGTCCAAGGGCATCGGCAAAAACAAAGCAAGGGCTATACAATATGGTAATGACTTCACTACGCAATAGTTAGGAGTCTTTTTATTGCTTCTCTATCTAGCATTTTGGAAACAGCAAGAAAAGATTAGATGCTAAATAAAATACTGTAATATATTCTACTATATATTATTCTATATTTTGCTCTATATTTTGTTGTTGCTTTGAAATAACTATGTTTAATGGAGTTGTGATGTTATACAGCTATTGTGGTCATTTTAGAAAAGTTGTATTCATCATTCTGCACACACATTTTTTTTTTTTTTTTTGCATAGGACTAGTGGATTAGAATAATTTTATACAGGCAAAAATACGTATTAGTTTGTAGATTTCAAAACATATCTTTTCTGGAAAAGTGATGGCAAACTCTACCACTGCATAGTACCAATAAAATTGATTTAGCTATATATATTTTTATTTTGCATTAAACATATCTGGTACTCTGTACTGTTTTATCATCAGCAAAAAGTGATTACAGTGTACAATGTTACAGACTTATCACACCACAAGCACATACTAACTACTTGATTAATGTACCCCTTTGTGTGGCACAACCAAGCCTTTGAACCTTTGAACAACCAACCACAATCTACATTCATGGCATTTAGCTGATGCTCTAATCCAGAACAGTTTACAGTGTTAACTGAATTGCATGTAGGCCAAAGTAATATTAGGAGTCTTGCCTAAAGACTCTTATTGGTGTTGCACTGCACTTCTACTATCTACAGTAGAAAACTACGCAAAAGAGTCGAGTCAAGCCGATACATGAAGTAGAAAAGTCCCTGTGCAACTTCTTAATAATAACTAATAACTAACTAACTATTCTTCCAACCACAACTAATTGCCCAAAGACTATCCTGTTGTCTAAACATACAAGATTCTGTGTATATCATTAAAATTATTGTTATACAGATTGTTATAAGATTCTAGGTTAAAGATTTCAAGGGTAAAATAATATCCATGTTTTAATCAACTTATCATCTGTTTCCATTACAGACATGAGGCATCAATATCAAAGCCACAGAAATTGAGATCCATAGCAGCTGTAATGGAAACAACTTTCCATGAAGAGAAATCCTTAGGGGAAATTCATCAAAACACAAACACACTGCTTCCAATGTATAGGAAAACTTAATGAACGACTAAATAACAAATTTACTGAGTGCCACCTTTCACTGCTCAACTGCAGATTCATTTAAGGCACCATATGCAAAGCTTAGGCATCAAATCATTTGATGCAATGAGAAAGTACTAAGAAGTTGTAAATATACTTGTCATGGGGTAAGTGTTAGATCGGCAAGCTCATGTTCACACACAGCCCGTGTGGCCACAGAGACTGTGATGGGAATAGCTCTGTCACACGGGTGAAAATATACAGCCTGGCTAAAGTTACATGTACTGGGACCACTGCGCACAATATTAACTTTAACCCAATTAGACTAAGGCTGATTTGCTTATACACTATACTAAAGGCCTACATGTGACTGTTTCAGTTTTAATCCGTCTATACCCCATAATGCTGCAGCAGGAACAATGGCTGCATCTCAACAGTGTACCAAACACTAATTGCCATTTTTTTATCCCTGATGTGAGAAGCTCCTCCCTTTCCACTATTATCCCATGGATTGTGGGACAATAGTGTCTATTATTACTCAATAATCAATTAGTTCTAAGCATGCCTTGTAGATTTGTACAAGTCCACATACAATGTACATTGTAGTATATATTCACCTTTGACACGTGTAACTATACTACATTTTACACACTTAGTTAGTATCACTGTAGCATTACATGCCTGATTAGGACACACCCCTTGTTCTTTTACATACCTGTATAATAAGTACTTTCCGCATAGGACTGTTTAGTGTGTCTAGTCACTGCATATTAAGAGAATTATATGTAATGCTGAATTCCCTCTCTACCAGAATATTAATATTCTAAAGAAAACTCTCTCTCAGATATAGTTACATATAAGGCAAGCTAGTTATTTGACCAACTACAGCATTATTAAATACAAATGTTAATATATGTGCATTTACACACAAAATATTACACAATTAGTGCATATTTTCAGATTTTCTTACACAGCAAAATGATTGTCAACATTCAGTATGAATCTGAACATGGCTGGTGGCCACCAAAAAGATGGTCTGTCCACTCACTGGAAACATACATTTCATTTCAACACACAATTTCATTATTGTTTTTGGTCGTATATTTCTGAACATTTTTAATTAACTTTATTTCCACTAGCTCTCCTGGGGGATTTCTGACACACGCTCTGTCAGACCTTAGAGGGATACTTTACTTTGTATGCTGCGGTGGATCTTTCAGTAAATTTCCGTACATCAGTCTAAACCATAACTCTTGGAGGACATTGTTAGCTTGTTAACTATTAGCTTCACATCTTTAAAAAAGTTAATTTTACTGATTATAAAATAACAACTTTCCATGGTGTATGTCTTATATCCTGGAAATCTCATTTAGCAAAAAACAGAATTTGTTATTCAGTTACAGATTCCAGTCACTGCACTATTATGTGTTTTATGTAATGCAGAGTTTCTCATTTCCCAAAACAATGCAATTAGGCTAATTATTTATGTAATTATTCATATGTAACTAACGATTCAGACAGTACACTGAGCATTATGGAGTAATAATTCTTACTCAAATTCTTAAAAGGCTCCTTTCTGGAAAAGTTGGGCCATTACAATACAAACCAAAATCTGTAATTTGTTAATTCTTTTTTCAATCTTTTTTCAATTGACCAAAGATTAGTGTTGTTACTGACCAACGTTTATTACATTTTAAAAATTATGACTGCAATATGCGCAAAACTGTTGGGATTGAGGCATGCTATGCTTTAATTTACACTTTCTAAGCATTTGGGAACTGAACATACTGTCTGGGGCATTTTTCTCCATTCTTGCTTGATACGAGTGTTTAGTGCTCAACCGCTGGTGATTTGCCTTATTATGATTTGCTATACATTTTAATAGGAGACAATTAAGGACAGATAAGAACACAGTGTCAAGATCCGTTTGCCCCAAAAACAAGCTTAAACGAAGACTCATCTGACCACAGCACACATTTGAGTCTTTCGGAGCATGAGCTTGGACCCAGAGAGCAGCATTTCTACACAGAATTGATGTATGGATTTCTCGCTGCGCAGTAGGGTCAAGTTGCATCTCTTGATGCAGCAGTGGACTGCTTTAAGCGACAATGGTTTTCCAAAGTACTCCTGAGCCCATGTGGCTATATTTAGCACAGTGAATGAGATGGTTTCTCATGCCATGTCACTGAGGTCATGAAGGTCACTCGTTTTCAATAGCAGTTTCTGTAGACAGAGACAGACTGAGATTTATTTGAGATCTTTTTTCACAGTATTATGTATTATGTATGGTAGATGTGAAATTAATGTAAAATGGCTTGCAAAAATGTAGACACCGGTGAAGCTCCTCTTATACCCAATAACGATATCTTCCCCCAATATCAGTCCACTTGCCTTTTGAGTACATTTTCAAAGTGGTGTAAATTGAATATTTTATAAATGTCACTTTTATTTTTCTCCTGGCCCAACATTAAGATGCTTCCTTCATTTTATTATTTTTATTTACAAAATAATTAGGAATACAGTAAAGTTGGTCAGCCAAAACCTTAAAAGTCATTTCTTTGTACATTTACCACTTAAGAAAATGTTAGAGAGTTTTTGTTTTATTGTGTTTTCCTACATATTCCAATGTTTCCAAATTATTGTTTGTATTTAACATATTTAATGCTATGTTGTTCAGTTCCTGTGTTTATGTTTCAGTTGGCTAAGACTTAAATTGTGTTCTTTTACCAGAGATCAGAAAAATAGCTACGCAACAGTTATTGGAAAGATAGTGTTCAGAAAAGGTGCCCATGCTCGTGGCTGAGGGCTACAAAACAGGAAATTCCCTCAAGCCCTATAGCTTCGATCCTTGACTGCATTAACTGTATTTTGAGTGCACAGTTGTAGCGTTTGAATGAATTTACATCTCTTAAATTAGTTTTTCAAGTGAAATGTGGTTTGGTTTGGAACAATATATCATTAATTCAGCTCTCTGGTTTAATAAATAAATAAATAACTTATTATACAGGTTCTTATTTCTTGCTTTGTCATAACCGCAAGTTCTTATCTTACGTGTAGTCATCCCCCAAGGCAACATACTCTGGTATTGCTGGCATATTTAACCCCGCCATGGGTACATACCCCCATGAAGATGAGTCTTGGCAGGCTGATATACTGGATGTGTTGGCTTCAAAAACATATTCATTACCCGCTAGCAGCCAGACTCTTGGTCTCTGTGTTATTCTATACACTCATCTCTCATCACTAAATAGGCAGAGCATGCACACACGCAACAGTGAACCCTGCATCTACAAGCTAAATATTTCCATTACCAGGAGTGGTTTCCTTAAATATTATCCTGGCCGTTGCATACATCATGTTAACACACCTCACCAAAATAGCCATGGTCAAAAGATTTTCACCTTAACACCAGGTTACACAACTAGTCATTAACCAGCGAGGAACTATAAGGAATTATCTACAAGTTTGTAAGTGCCGCCTAATGGCGAGTTTGAGACCATTCAACACTTCGCCTGCTTTACAATGTCAAACAAGGGTAAGATCACAGCGAGCCTGAGCTACCAGAGCAGGCCTCAGCAGTGAAGGGGTCAGGCAGCAAAACAGCCCCCTTTCCAAGAACAAACTCTGCCCCTGCCTAAAGCTTTATACTGGGACCAAAAATCTGTTGTTACGCTGCTCGGCCTTCCAAAAGAAATTACAACAAAGCAGCATGTTCATGTTTAAATGCATGGGGAGCTCCTGCCAGAGAGTATGAGTTTGATTCCATCTTCCACAGAGAGAAAGAAAACAGATCTGCGAGGTGGAGGATAAGAGAAGGAGAAAAAATAACAAGAAATAACCTCTGCACATGGACCAACATGATCTTTATCAATATTACATTTTTTATTAGAGTTTCTCTTCAGGAGGGATACTGTATCAGGATCCATATCTGTGACTTTGATTAAATATATGTATAAGTTTATCGTTTTATCTAAACATTATAAAATATTTTAAAACATACTATTCCATCCTTGGTCCATACAATCTATAAATTATCCTGCTTGTGTTTCAGCCCATACTGCTTTTCTGAGGCACAATACAGTGAATCCAATCAGAACCAAAGTCATTTACATACAGCAGTCCTAAAGCCACGGTAAATTAGTTATATAATGCTAAGCAATAAAAAAAATGATGACGAGTTAAAATGATCATATATAATGAAACGGTTTGGCACATTAAACAAAATGTACCACTTCTTGATATGACTATCCTAAGGAACAGTTTATGAGTGATTAGAAATGAATGTATTAATGGCTATTATTTGGGTCAAAAACACCCTAAAAGAGCAATTCATATAATGACACAACTTGTCTATATGGGGCAACAGATCCCTAGAAAATGCACAGTGCCTCCTCCTTCCCCTTCAGTTCTTACCAGTCTAGAAGACACTTTGGGAGTTTAGAATCAAACTACATCTTTGGCGGTGAAGAGCAACACCAATGGGAACTCTTGTTTTACTTTTATTTACATCACTTCTTCTGTTTGATGTCAAACACTGATTCTTGAAAGGAGTTATAACCAGGCGTTGTACCTTCAACTTGATTGAAAAGAGATTAGATAACATAGTTGAGGCAGTGCTACTTCTTCATCTTCTCATGTTGGACAGATTCAGCTTGAATGACTCACTATCACCTCTTTAGGTGCAAAGTGGTATTACTAGAAGAACAGAACAGGCTGGGACTTGCCGGTATGCAGGCTAACTTGAAAGATTTTGAAATTTTTTACCCTAAAAAGCATGTAATTCAATGACATATTATGCTTTTAGAAGACATCAGTTATGAATGATAACACACCCATATTAAGAGCAACACTGCTCTGTCATATCTGATGAAGGTAATGGACATACTGCTGCCTGAGAAAACAAAGTAAGATAACCAGAAAGATCTAAGGTTTAAAGGTATGAATTAATGTGGGCTCACTGTTTGGTAGGCAACAAGTGTGAGTGTTTGAGTTTTGACTGCCTACCAATGATAGACATTTGTGACCTAATTTAAAAGCAATTATAAACAAACTGTAAAACATTCATGAGCTCATTAAAAGGGTAAAGTGATAGCCAAATTAAGAATATGGGCACTTACAGATTCCCTCATAGGATGCTGCTTTATAAAGGCACGTCCTGCATCAGGGCGACACCACATGCCTGCACATGCAAGGCAGCAATAAGACGGTAAAAGGAGAAAAAAAGCTAGCATGTTTGGATGTGTCTGGAGGAAATGGGGCTCTAGCGGTTGAAAAGATGTGTCTGGGTCCTCCATGCTCTCTGATGAGAGGAGTGTGTCTCTTAGAGGATCAGATAACCCACTGTGTTTGGCCTGCTCTGCTCTCCCCGAACGGGACAGCAGGCTCTGGGTGTTTACCTAAAGCAGGATGTGTTTGGGTTGGACTGATCCTCTTCTCCTTTCGCTGCAAGCTTTCAGACAACTGGAGTGCTCCCTTTCCTGCCTTTCTTTCTTTGGCCAGTCGCATTTGCCAAGTTTTTGCTTAAGCCCTGCGAATTTGATGTTTGTTGTATTTTGCTGTGGTCATTTGTCTTTCTCTTATTTTCAACAGTTCACATTTATTACACATATCAAATTCAAAGCATCCACAAACTAACACAGTATTTAGTGATGACTTACAATGCAAAATCAACTTGCCGGCATAAGAAGTGTTTGGAATCAGCTAATGAATTGTTCAGGTTAAAGGTACAATACACTTTACAATACACTTTTATTTATTTTATTTTTTTTTATTGACTTTTATTGTTTATATTTGTACTATGCTTTGTTACTGTGCCTTTAAAACCGATATACGTAAATGATCCTCATTCAGATTGGTAGCCCTATATTGTGACTAATACAAAATCTAAATTTTGTTATCTAAATAATTGTATAAATGTCAATACACTGTTTTTTAGTGACATCACACAAGTGTTGAACGTCAGTAAAAACAGGAAATACAATGCATTGTGTTCTACACTTCAGATATGATATTTTTAGAAGGGATCCTACTTGAATAAAAATGCTCTATGCTCCTATACTCCTTGGGGACAAACTGGACAATGCAAATTGCATGCTGTACTGTTTATTCTGTGTGAGGTGTATGTGCACTTTAGGCAGTACATTGGTTTAGCCCCTTCCTTACCTAGGCTTCACAATAAAGAAAGGGTAACTTCCTGGCATTCCTGGACATGCAGAACTGGCCTAAAGAATTTTATCCCCTTATAGAATGGGACCTACAAACTTGGGTAAAAAAAGAAACGTCCCTCAAAAAAAGAGGTACATGTTGTTTGTGGACATACAGTAGATGCACATTCACAAAATTCATTAATCAGTCTGACACAGGCAGCAAGAAGTCGAATGAAAGTCACAGACACAAGTCTGAAACAGGCTGTAGCTCCTGCCCGTGGCCCAGTTTTGCAGAGTGGGTGAATATGTGAGACACACGTATGTTGCATTAGAGAGGTGCCCACTGTCCGTGTGGTCTGTAAGACTACACCCGGCTCCTGCAGACGTACGTGCCTCTCTCCCCTTCACACCACTGAGGCTGAAACTTCAGCCAGGCTGACTAACGAATCAGCAGCCACTCACTCAGCTTTCATCTTTTAAACATTAGGCTTGTGTTGGACTGGCTGTACCCTTCCTTTGGTCATGCAGTATGGGCTACTGTCATCTCCGCTGGTCAGTTCGAACTGGACCACAGCCGAATATTCTGTATTGTGATATGGTATGGTCAGTTTAGGAGAAGCAATGAATTTCCAGTATGCACCAGACACAAAAATTAGCCACCTGTTATATGTTATATATGTACATATATGTACAAATTTGTTATTTAGGACAATATTGTGTAATACCTCCACCAGCACAAATTACAACTGTAATTAGATTTGGCATGAACTGGACGAGTATCTGGATATGGGTGACACTCTCGCATTAAACAAATGTGCAGTTCGGTCAGATTTAGTGGATGCTTTCCCAGCACAATTCTAGGGAGAATTTCCTGTAGCCAGGGATTTTTGCCACTGCTGGTAAACCCGTATGACAACACGCTTCCATACACCTGCAGTTACTTCCTTCACACTATTCCTTTTGGCACATCCAAATACAGTCATTCCACTTTGCCAGTCAGTGCCATCTGCTTTGCTACTCATTTTACCCGTAAAGCTATAATTCTGCTCAACACTGCTCTTTATTGAAGAACAAGGCAGAAAAAACACACAGCAGAAACAACTGGAAGGAGGCACATCATTCCTAGCCCTATACTTCCTTTTGATGAAGCATTAACCCACATTGAACCGAACTGAACCCACACCCAAGACAACACATAAAACACAAAGCCACAACTCAAACTAAAGAACAACAACTGCAAACAACACATGTCCCTGGGGGCGTGACTGTAAATCTGCCTAGCAGAGCTTCTACACTCATGAGAGGCAGTGATCCAATAATAATAATCACAATAAACACAACATGAACTACATTATCACAGTTAACTACACTGACCATAAAACTAAGGGTGTAGGAATTTCAATACAGAGTCAAGAAAAAAGGCCCCTCTAATTAGAGCTTATACAAGACATTATACAGAAATATGTATCACTGCATTATTACCTAAGCCACTTCCAGTGTGACTTCCATTTCTATAATTGACTATAAGAAGAAAATGCCAATAGTCAGTTCAGTTCTCCTAAAAGAGCGCATTTCACAATTGTGTTATAATGCCTCTAAAAGCTACCTGACAGACCTTACATGAAATGTTTGTGAATAGAAGATGAAAATCAAACACCTGAAACATTATTGTACTGAAAGAAGGCTCTCACCTGAAACATATTTTTGATGCAGGGCAATGCAGACCAAGACAGTGCCCAAAGAAGACATGTTTTTTGGGTTTTTCACTGTTTTACCATCATTACTTACACACTTCACAAGACATAAAGGTTCAGTAGTTGTTTCAGTAGTTGTTTCAACCTCTAGTTCCTATAACCCCCACTGTACAGAAATCTGAGTCTCCATAATACGCAGTTTCATATCAAACCAGTCTGACTTTGTCTCAACAACTGAATTAAAAGTACAATAATTTAATAAAATGAATAAATGACTAATATGAATACACTAATATTAATAATTCAATGAACAATGCATATGAAAAGTAATATAGTTTGTTAATAGTAGGCTGGCTGGCTGCCAGGCAACATAATGGTCAACGATTATTGTAGGACAGGGGTTCTTTAACTTTTTCAGAGTGCGCTGCTTTATCAAGGTTACAGATCTTTGATGACCCCCACCCGCTTTTCCTCCCTGTGATCCTATTGGCCAACCCAAAAACACATGCACCAGTATACACTGTACAAAAATGACAGAATAATTATTAAATAGCAAATCTAGTCACATAATGGGATAACCAGCCTTGCTGTCCTTACCACAAGTCTTCAGCCTTGCACTGAAAATGTGCTTCAAGTTTCTCACTCAGTATTTTAGTTTGGTCAAAACCCTCCTTCACTATATAGCTCACCCACACTTAGTCTTTTTTAGAAAGAATGTCAAACAAATTGCCTTTTTGTTTTACCTTTAGCTGAGACCATGGTTCACTGTGTTAGAGTTCACACTGGCACGAAACAGAATTTAAAGCTTTCAGAAATTACTTCATTGTTTGCATTCACACATTCTTTGCCATTAGTGACAGTCATGTGTTTGCCAGCCGTTCATTGCATTGTGTTCTCTATGTTTTATAAGGCATATAACTTCTGTGACCCCCTGAAACCACAACTCTCATGGGGGTCCGAGGGTCCCATTTTCTGGAAATTACACCACGAAAAGCACACTAATTTTATCATTATTCCAGAATTCAGAGTACATGGTCACAATGTCCTTGAATGTTTTATTAATCAGATTTTATAACAAAAACTATTATTATAGAGACGTTAAAGGATGTTCTATTGACACAGAGTGCTGGACCTGTGCCAATATTCCTCTGTCAGTAATAACTGTAAGAGAATTCTCACCATAAAGAATGTTGCTGCATGATATGGTAACCCGAACATTACCAGTCTCAATAAAGATCAAATTAAGATGTACCAAGAAGTGATAAATCCACTGAAATCTACCCTTCTCAACATTCCACTCAACCACATCATCCTCTGGATGTGTCTACAGTGTCAACACTCTTTTGCAGGCACCTGGATGGATGTCTTCATAACACATGATGCTCTGTCTCTGCCTGTTATCTCCATTCCAAGCGGCATGCAGGAGGTCAGCATGTTTATGGGTGATCTCTTATTTTTAGGGTGAGTAAACAGTGTGTTCACTTGCTATGGGGCTGGGGCTAGACACAGACGGGCTAATTAGTCAGGGTCGAGGCCTCTCCTCAACATTCCTCTGCTGAAATCTATACCACACAGGGTTAAATGTGCATTCAGAGAAGGGCTAAGCCTATATACTGTAAACCCAGATCTGAGTGTTCTCTTTTCACTGTTGCTGTGTTCAGTGTTATATAGCACATTTTGTCAGTTTAGCGGGTGTTTTAAGGAATTTGAGTTGCTGCCCATATTTCACCCTCCATCATACAATTTCATTTTCACACTAGACCACTCTTTTCTCAAGACGCTCATTCAGGCATAATTAACAGCATCAAGTGTTATTTCTGACCAGGTGCTTCCTCTTCAAATGAGTTATTAGAGGGAACAGTGCTCCAGAATCATATTTTGTAGAGCTGCTGAGGATGTTGGAAATGGCCCAAAAAAGCTCTCAGATTTGCCCTTATGCAACAGCTGAGATGGAATATTGAAGTTGTTAAATACTGGGCATGTTCAAATCACATAAGGGGGTAAAGTCAAGTTCAAAGTTTAATACCACAGTCCCTTAATGGATGATATTTTTTTTACTTGAGCACAGCAACTGCCTTACATTATTTAAAAAAATAAATGCTCCATAATTCTTAAAATAACATTAGTTTTTTTTAATACCATTAAAAAAAATAGCTTACATCCAAAACATTGTTGCACCCAGAGGAAAGTGTCAGATTGCAATGCTATTTGTAAGGAAGAAAAGAATACCAGGAATATTTGAATAATGATAGATTTTATACTGTTATGGGCAAAATGTACCGAGCTTTACCGAGTTGTAGAGGTTCTTAAAGGTGTCCTGCGGTATTCCATTCCATGCAGCTTAAATATTCTCACACAGACCCTGCTGATTTTGTGGTAGGAGTGGAGATGGAGTGACACCAGGCCTTCTGAATGTGTGATGTGTGACAAAACTGTTCATCTTGGCGCTGAGCACGGTGCCTCCATACACAGATTCATTGGTCATCTTCAAAAAGACAAGAGTAGGACTCATCACTGAACATGACCCGTTGTCATTCTGAGCCACTTCATGACAGTCTGGCACAACACCATTGCAGATGACACAGACATGTTATTAAGCGCAGTCATCGTAATGGACTAGGTACATGTAGTCCTGTTTCATGCAGCCATCTGCCAATGGTGCTTCATGCATTTATCCACCTTACGATACACTTTTACAAATAAAAGTTTTTTTACCTGGCCTAAGAGTGAAAGCTTTTTAATGAAAAGTTTGGTTTCCCAGCCCGCATCATTTAGCGGACTAAAATTCTTTGTGAAAAAAGTGGATTGATGTGAGCTAAAATGTTGTTGTCTACTACGCTGGTGTACTTGTCATTTGTCTCATTCATGCAGATTTTATACATTTCTGCACAGAATTATTAGATTATCACCATGTGTAGTTTATCAGTCAAGACATGTTGTTGTCCAGATTTCGCTTTTTTTAGATTAGCACAGTAACTCTGAAGCTAATGTTGCTAACCATCACTAGACCAGTAGTCACTAACTCTAGTCCTGGAAATAAACTTTCCTGCAGAGTCTCATCCTGTCTTCTCCTTAACTTACACTACAGCATCTGATCAAGCCAGTCAAGAACTTCTGATGAAGGTAATTTGCTGGAGCAGGTGTGGCCGACTATGGTTGGATCTACAGCTGAACTGTGATATTTTAGCATTTCTGTTGGTTAAATTAATAAAGAAAATCCTCAGTTTCAGCCTAAATTAACCACCAAACATGTTTAGGATCACCAACTATATCTAGCATATGTGTAGATGAAAGTGTTCATGTCTGAAGTGATGGTTCTTGTCAATGTATTTGGCTTTAGCAGGAAGCAACTCAAACATTTACCAGCTGATGCGAGATGAATGTATCATTATGCTTGCTGAATGCTGAACTTGTCTATCTGCTCCTCCTCAGTTTCCTCATGTAGCTGTTCTTTAAATCATGGGTTCTCAACCATTGGGCCATGGCCCACAAGTTGACCGTGAAGCACCCTCCGGTGGTCCTCAGGCCAATACGAGGGGGTGGGGGGAGGGCTGTGGTCTGCTGTGGGCTGATGATGGCATAAATAGAAAACAACAACTTACAAACCCAGTAAAATGGTGCACATTTAGATTGTTGTTTTTGCTCCTTCTCTCTAGAAATATCAATATATGATGTTATACTAGTGTTTCTGGATTAGTAGTGTATAAGGCTGATTTGACTTTCAGACTGGTTTGTCATTGAAGCTAAAGACTATTAGCGTTATGGATTGCTGTATGTGTACCAATCCCCCACCCTCACCCAAATGTCAAAAGATAATTCTAACCCTGATAGCGGGATACATTAGAGCAAAGTGTGTGTAGGTGTTATGAGTTGGAGTGGATGATGTGATGATGTTCCTCTTCTATTACCAGAGCCAAATGACCTCCATATCAGTGAGTGTGTGTGTCTGTGCGTGCGTGTGTGTGTGTGTGTGTGTGTGTGTGTATGTGTGTGTTTGTGAGAGAGAGAATAAGGGGTATTTATCCTATCCACTGTTTTGGTATGAAGTGGTTAAGGCCAATGACCTAACATAGCATGCTGCAAGACATTGTGATGTGCATGTATGTGTGTGCGTGTGTTGATTAATGGCCAGAGAGAGCAGCTTAGCTATCAGTCAGGATGCAGGTGTGTGACTGTTAAGATAAAAACATCCCCCATCCAACCCTCTCATTACGACTTACAAGAGAATCTGGAAATGATAGAAATGCATCAAGAAACACATTTGGGAATAAAGGGGCTCCGTCATCCCTACCAGCTAGCCCTACCAGTAATGCTATTTAAGTTATGTCCTCACCTTTTAAAGTTTAAATACAGTTGTTGTGCATTAAGCATGTTGAGGCATATGAGAGTGATGTGGTAGTCATTACCAAAAGTTATAACCTTTTACATTTTAGAGGTGAAATGTTAGAACAGATGTAATCCCAAGAGTTTTCTATTATTATTATTATTATTATTATTATTATAGCATTATTAATATTTTGGAAAAGATGGAAATCCACACTGAAATATTGCTTAAAGTTGAATGCATTCATTGAATGCATTTATTCAGCATTTTCAATTGTTCTCTGAAGGTACCTACATAAAAGCTATGTGTGCTCTAATTTGCTGGTTGATAGCATTATTGTGTCAGAATAGACATATGTGACATATAGACATAAATGGCTTCCTTTTAAACAAGCTGGGTCATCGTCTTAATTTAGTTAGTTATGCTAATGGTAATTACTTGGAACTTGCTAGTAGTTAATGTTACCCATACTAGCTACATGCTTTCAAAGTAGAAAACAACACAACGTAAATTAAGGTCATTACCTAGAAACTTTCAGTTTAAGTTAACACAGCATGGCTGCTACTTACAGGCCGTGGCTGAGGTTGTAATATGCTAATAATGGTACTGCTTTTGTACAATGAGCAAAACCTGGTTTATATTCTCCAAGATTTGAGAAACTGTCTGGCGTGACACATGCAGCGCAAACAAACAACTTTGAATGAAATGGAAGTTGATGTTGGCTTCTACTTACCAGCTTGCTTTGTAAATATTCTGTTTCACTTTTCACTCTATAAGAATATATCATTAAAAAGCTGATGAATAAGAAGCCAATGTAACCCTTGTTTAAACATCAGCCATGCCTGTCGAGGGCTTTGTTTATTAAGAAGGGCATGAAAAGTGCTGATGTCACAGCCTGGAATGATAGATTTCTTCATACAGTCCTCCATTTTTCTAGCTGTTGCTCCATTGTTACTATAAATTTTGATGGTGAAGGTACTGTATTAATGAGTGAAGACAGTTAGGTAAGTGGCCAGGATTCTGGATTTAGAATAGAAAATTGAACGCTTATTCAGCTATACCAATGTAAATACACTTTTCTATTCTATAGCACCTTTACCAGTGACTCTCTGGCAACATACCAACATGCCAAAATTTGCAGTACACCACATTCTGCAAAAAATGCATTTTTTTTTCCTTTTATTTAAAATACTATACCATACAAAAAAACCTCACAGTTCTTTATTTCCAAAACCTATGATTAGTTACCACCTGTATAAACACTTTCTGGTTCGTTCTAAAACAACAGGTGTAAGGCACCTTTTAACATTCCTGCAGGCCGTCTGTACTCAGTACTCTTTGACTTAGAGTAACAGTGCCACATCAGAGAGAGAGAGAGAGAGAGATAGTTTGGCTGACATCCCTTTCTCTCTCCCTTTCTCCCTCTCGCTCCTGTCAATCCTAGAAAAGGGCAGCTGATTTAAAGAAGTAGGGAGTCATCAACATGACAATATTTACACATTGTTTAAATATTGTAGTATGTTTTTCATACATAGTGGATATATTCAGTTTAGGACCACTAGTAATACCAGTAATAAAATCATTCTACTAGCGTAGTACAGTATGTAAAACATAAATATAGTATAGTGCCAGTATGTGTGTGGTATGTCAAATGTTGAAAAAAGTATGTGCCAGTACGTGTGTGGTATGTCAAATGTTGAAAAAAGTATGTGCCAGTACGTGTGTGGTATGTCAAATGTTGAAAAAAGTATGTGCCAGTACGTGTGTGGTATGTCAAATGTTGAATAAAGTATGTGCCAGTATGTGTGTGGTATTTTGAATGTTGAATAAAGTATGTGCCAGTACGTGTGTGGTATGTTGAATAAAGTATGTGCCAGTACGTGTGTGGTATGTTGAATAAAGTATGCGCCAGTATGCGTGTGGTATGTTGAATAAAGTATGTGCAAGTACGTGTGTGGTATGTTGAATAAAGTATGTGCCAGTACGTGTGTGGTATGTTGAATAAAGTATGTGCCAGTATGCGTGTGGTATGTTGAATAAAGTATGTGCCAGTATGCGTGTGGTATGTTGAATAAAGTATGTGCCAGTATGCGTGTGGTATGTTAAATAAAGTATGTGCCAGTACGCGTGTGGTATGTTAAATAAAGTATGTGCCAGTACGTGTGTGGTATGTTGAATAAAGTATGTGCCAGTACGTGTGTGGTATGTTAAATAAAGTATGTGCCAGTACGTGTGTGGTATGTTGAATAAAGTATGTGCCAGTACGCGTGTGGTATGTTAAACAAAGTATGTGCCAGTACGTGTGTGGTATGTTGAATAAAGTATGTGCCAGTACGTGTATGGTATGTTGAATAAAGTATGTGCCAGTATGTGTGTGGTATGTTAAATAAAGTATGTGCCAGTACGTGTGTGGTATGTTAAATAAAGTATGTGCCAGTATGCGTGTGGTATTTTGAATGTTGAATAAAGCATGTGCCAGTACGTGTGTGGTATGTTGAATAAAGTATGTGCCAGTATGCGTGTGGTATGTTTAATAAAGTATGTGCCAGTACATGTGTGGTATGTTGAATAAAGTATGTGCCAGTACGTGTGTGGTATGTTGAATAAAGTATGTGCCAGTACGTGTGTGGTATGTTGAATAAAGTATGTGCCAGTACGTGTGTGGTATGTTGAATAAAGTATGTGCCAGTACGTGTGTGGTATGTTGAATAAAGTATGTGCCAGTACGTGTATGGTATGTTGAATAAAGTATGTGCCAGTACGTGTGTGGTATGTTGAATAAAGTATGTGCCAGTACGTGTGTGGTATGTTGAATAAAGTATGTGCCAGTACGTGTGTGGTATGTTGAATAAAGTATGTGCCAGTACGTGTGTGGTATGTTGAATAAAGTATGTGCCAGTACGTGTATGGTATGTTGAATAAAGTATGTGCCAGTACGTGTGTGGTATGTTGAATGTTGAATAAAACACACTCTACTGTAGTTTTAGTGTACTAGTGGTACAGCATGTCAGCTGATAACCTCAGTAAAGCTAAATATTAGCATGCATATCATCTATCAAGAAAACAATCATGATGTTACATTTCTGGCATACTGCGCAACCTGAGCCTGCAGTCTTTGTAAGGCTTGAACTACTGAACAACATTTGATTTCCTTTCTCTAACCCCTTTTTTTGCATTGCATTTTTGTTCTTTTTTATTTCTTGTTATCAAAAGTACATCTGATATACCATTTCTTCATAATGTGTACCTTCCTGTTTAACAATAAGACGCAGGTGACACCCTATTAAATATGATCAAGTGAAACAGCCGTTTCCTCTAAAATACATCTTTCTGTCAGCTCATCCAATGGAACATGGTTTTAATCCCAGATCTGCACATCCACAGGCATCATGCCCTCTGAACGACACAGGTCAGATTTCCACATTGCATTCACAGACTGACATGAGAGGAAACAGAGGAAGAGTAACGATGATTATGTCCACTGATTGTTTTCACCCTCAGTGTCCATGCAAGGCAGATCAACTAATGCTTTATGCGATCAGTATTCATCTCTGGCGAGGCTAGCGAGTGGAAAAACTGCTGGCATGTCAGCAGCTGTATCCTTCATGCTTTCTGGAGTATGAAATGACTTTTATGTCAATGGTGTCAGATTGCCGCACCGAAGTGCTCACGGTGAAATACAAAGGCAAAGGACAGTGTTAAAGATTCTGCCTGTGGGGCGTAACCAGCCACAGGAATAATGCCAGCGCTGCTGCTTTAGTTAAAGGATGGGGAGGTCAGGTGCTCTCTGCTGAAGGATAATGTCTTTATTCTTCATTACACTGCATCTGTTGCGTCAGTGCTGTCCAAATCTCTTCTGAATGCTTTCTGATGACACAGTTCAGCATAGCCCTTTCTGCTATTCGAGCTTTTATCCTACTTTCACATTGTGGAGGTACGGATGCACTTACTATAAGCCATTACTAAGGAGGCCTGTCAGAAAGACCCGTAGCTTTGAAAGATTGTTAATAACTTCACATATTAAAATGGAAGGCTGTTTAGAACATTTTCTTTTTGCATGAGCTGTAAAACTGACAGGAAGAACTGACAAAAGCACTACCTTGGGAATAATGCCAGAAGCCCACACATTTTATCCACTTGTTTTGATGTCAGCATTTATCAGCTCTTAAACCTTTCAGATGTTTTAACCACCTTTATGCCAAAGATTTTCAATATGTGTTTTTATTAGTTTGGAAAAGAACTAAATCATTATATAAGCAACATCTGCTCTTCATGCCCATGAAGATACTTTGATGAACTTGAAAAGTGTTTAAACTAAAACGTTTAAACAGCATCATTGCAGGGTTTCTCATTCCTGAACCAATGCTTACGGCAAAAATTAGGCTTACACTTTTTTCCCCTTTACCCAGAATGTTGTCAATTAGCCATGGTATGCTTCGAGTCCAATGTTTGCTTCTTTAGCTGTGAACATGATTTGGCATGTAGATTAGTTAGCATGATGGCTATAAACTTCCACCTCTGATTTATATTATCACACAGAAGTGGGATTATCTTGTTGTACTTCTGATTATCTCTTATGATTTTAATCACATTATAGTGTTGGGCTCCATTTACATTGCCCCTGCATGTTAATGCACTGCATCCCATTTCTTTTAAATTTAAATGTTTTAACTTTTTGCCATTCATCAAAAAGTTGAGAAAAGAATAAAAATTAATCCAGCTGATTCAATGCATCTAATCAGGAGGCAGGCGGGGTTTTGCATGATTCTTGTAGGGCCATAAAGACATAACCACCCTTGGAGTTTGGTGTTCAGCCACATCTATTGTATAGTCAAGGCATACAGTCTCCACAAGGAAACAGTGGCAGGATGTGGTGTACTGAAAAGCTCAGAGACTTGGTTACATTGCAGGATGTCACCTCTTCCACAAGTCAAACGCTAAGTAATGCTAGTCTTATAATATGAAAGCATCTAGGAGAAAGCAACAACTTCAGGGCAACAGTTTGGGGAAAGCCTTCACTTGTTCCAGCATAACTGTGCCCATGTGCACAAAGTGAGCTCCATAAACACATGGCTTGACATGAGTTTGGTGTGGAGGTCCTCCAGTGGCCTGCACTGATCCCTAACCTCAACCCCACTGAACACCTATAGGATGAAATGGAAAGGTGAATTACAGCCTCACCAACAAGCTACCACAGGTGTGATGGTCAGGTGTGCACATAATTTAGGCCATACAGTGTATGAAATATTGCTTCTGGTTTTCAAAAACTGCCATGTGACATGGAAGGCCACATGTTTGACTGATGCTGAAAGATGCTGATGGTGACTCACCAATCTCAATCCTAATTTGTCCAATCTTGTTAACTGTGTAGAACATATCAGTTTGATGCATACTATGTTGACTTTTGGATTAATTACAGAAATATGGACTTTACAGAGAGCTCCCTCACAACAACCATACGCAACCAACATGTATTCATTTCATGTTCAGTTATGCCACAGAGTAGTGCAGCATTACATTTTACAATTTACGCTGCAATGTCTGTTATCCAGAATGGGTGTTTGTGGTCACATTGCAAGTTTGTCAGTTCTGTGTTATGATGTATGACTGGCCTGTTTTGCTCCTGTTGCGAGTTAAGACTCTGTGTGGTATCTGGATCCTGCGTGTTTCAGGTACTCAGGAGAAAAGCACTCAGGGCCGAGTAACAGCACTTCAAACAAACCGCCATCTGCTTCAGATTACTGTGTCCAAAGCAGACTGCACACACCGATAAAACCCAGGAGAGAGAGGGCATATATAAATACCACCATCAGTCACCAGCACCACTTTGTATGTTTAGAATGGCTTCTGATGAACTGCATCATTCAGTACAGTATAAATATTCACAAACTTTGTATCTATCATTGTCAGGATTCTGTACTTTGTGCATTAGGAAGTTGACTGTCAGTTCATTCTATGGAGTACTTTGCTACCAAAGTGTCTATTTGGTCATTTCTATGCTGCACAGTTCCAGATGTTAAGTTTTAGTGGTAAATGTAATGGAAACAGATTTGTTTAATAGGCCTCAAAAGCACTAGAACTAAACAATATGTTTGTGCCTAGAATATCAAAAGATGCATTTACTATGTACCACCATTACATATCTCTTAAAACGTCAGCATATCATAATGCATTACAGCAACAAAATAGACAGATGGCATATTTTGTTGGCTTGCTCTGAACAGCATGACATTTGCTGCCTACAGCTGTAAAGGTATAGCGATTTCTTCTCATAATGAAGTGCATATAGGATATTATGAACAACATACATCTAATTACCTTTCCATTTTTGCAATTTCTGCTGCTGACTTCGCTTCCCAGCTGCTTGAAGAGATAACCTACTATGGCAGATCATAACTGTGTGATGTGCAAATGACTAAGCAGAGCATATAAGTGTCTTTGAATTTGGTGACACTTAAGACAAGCCTGAAATTACAAACAACAGGCTCCACTAGTACAGCTGAATACACTTTCATAGATTTTACTCCTCACGATGACACATTCATTTGCATTACAAAAGCCACATGCAGAAACATTCCTTCACTAAGTGTTCTGAAATGGACCAGCATTGGCATGCAGTAAATACTACAGCCAAAACAAAGTCATTTGGGACAGAAAAAAGCTGGGCTTTGGACAGAGCCCAATTAAGCCCCATGAGTGTCCAGCAGCCTCTTTGCAGATATCTGTCTATAAAAACCGTGCACTAAATTCAGTAATAAAAGAAACACATTTCACTCGGAGGGCCAGTTTTCTTACACAACAGGATTTGCTACTGATTATTAGGCTACACAAAGGGATGTACCATCTGTATAGCAAGAATGTTATTTGAATAGGACAGGCAAGGTTGAAGCCAGGGTACAGTGTTGAACAGATAAGACTGTAGCAGGAATATAGAATTAACGGATAGGATTAAAACAGGGGTACAGTGTGGAACAGACAGAATTGAGGCCAGGGTATAGAGTTGAACAGGTAAGGCTAAAGCAGGGATACTTTGCTGAACAAATACATTTAAAACAGAGATACAGTGTTAAGCAGCTGGAATTGAAGCAGGGGTATAGAGGTATAGAGTTGAATACACAGGATTGAAGCAATGCTCTAGTGTTGAATACGTAGGGTTGAAGTAGGGATGCAAAGTTGAACAAATAAGATCGATGAAGAGGTACCGTGTTGAACAGACAGTGTTTAAGGAACAGACAGCATTGTGGCAGGAGTATAGAGTTGAACAGAGAGGACTAAAGCCGAGGTACAATGTTAAACAGATTGGTTTAAAGGAGGGATCAGTTGTTGAACAGACAAGATTAAAGCAGAGGAATAGAGTTGAATAGATGGGATTGTACTAGTGGCATAGAGTTTTGCTGATTAGAGAGCAGAGCTGCGTAGCATTACTGTGTAGCAGTGCTATAGAGTACGGTAATTAGCATTGTAGCAGTAGTACAGTGAATAGTTTTGTAGAAATAGTATAAAGCAATGGACTATATATATAGTATGAGGAATAGAATTGCATTACTGCATTTCATGTGACTTAACTAGAAGTGCTGTATAGAGGTCATAAATTAAGTTTTAGTATCACTTGTAGCTACAAGGTAGCAAGAACTCCTGCAAGATAGCAAGATAGCATTATAGCAGCATTAGTAAATAGCATTGTACCATTGCTATACAGTACAACAGGGCTGTGTAATTGGGCAGACAGCATTGCAGCAGGGGTATAGCGTAATAGAGTTGCCTGTTTAAAATAAAACAGCAATTGTTTTCTATGTCTTCTTCTATGCAAATGCTGCAAAATAGAGTTCAGTAGATTACACTGTAGCAGTGGTTCGGAATTGGCCAACAATGGGGTTTTCACAGCATTAGGGAGTGTACAGTTAAAGAGATGTAGAGCAGAGCGGCATAGAGTTTGGGGGATAATGTTGCAGCAGTGCTATTAAGTTAAATAAGTAATAGAGAGTTGGATAGGCAATAGCAGTGGACTGTACATCATAGACATAACAGATGTCACTTCAGCCCTACATGATTTTCACTAAGCATTGCAGATTATTGTAATAACTGCTGAAGACTGGACAGTCAGTCTATAGCTATTCATTCCCAAAAGAAGAAAATATGACGTAAAAAACAGAGAAGAGTTCAGTAAGATTTCCAGTACCGACACACTGTGAAATCTGATGGGCTAAAAAAGATTGAATAATATAAAACCGCATGCCTGTAATCAAATCGTCAGTGATGCTGTCTATTAAGGCTAATACATGAAGCTGCTGCAGAATAAAGACCTTTTGCGAGCAGTCTCTTGGTGCTGTTCCCAGAAGGCAGCATTTACCTGAGTAAATAAGGCACACTGAGTTTCTCTTTTGGCATTGTTTGCATTCATTACTGTTTATTCAGCTGAGGTTATTCTCTTATGCAACATTTTAACAACTTCCAACAACGCAATGGGATTTAAACCAATTAGCATTTTTTCTGAGGGAGATGTCTTGGAGAGGTTCCATATCAAAGCATAATGCTGCTTTGTTTAGAAGAGGCGTAAAATCTGAGACCTAATTCAGCCTGTGTGTTGTATATTCGAAAGGGACACATGCCTGCAGATGCATACACACATCTGTATGCAACTCCAGTGTATGATTAGAAGCATTCAAGAGTTAAATTCAGTACAGTTAAAAGCAGCCCATTCTGCAAATGTGTCCATGGTAACAGAGAGATGTTTGCAACCCTCAGCTCAATGAAACAAAATGTTAAGTGGGACTATCTAAAGCACTTCATATGTGCAGTGTAACCCTGCATTCGCAACACACACAGTCGAGTCACATTACTAAGACCACTTTCTACTCTTTCCCCCCATGTACCCTCAAGTAGATGTGGGATGTACTGCAGTCATCATGGCTCCAGTTACCTATGATAACCTATCAGGATATCATATCTCTCAGTTCTCCTTCTGCTCATGCTTTGCCTTCATACTACTCCCAGGGGTCAGTGGTGTATGACATCACAGTCATATGTTCCACAGCCAAAAATCAGGGATCAGTCTACAGATCACTCTCCCCTGAGTACTAATGGCTCTCACCTGTTGTCAGTCTGCTTTTGTGTAGATATACCTGTTTGTTTCATTCAGTTCTTTGCAAGCTATTGCTGACACCCTGTTGGAGTGGTTTTGATCCTAGCCTGCCTTACCCATGTTTCTAACATTAGTGATTTGTTGAGTGCTCATTGGACTGTCTTTTTGGGAATAAACTCCAAACCCTTTTAGATAACTACAAGTGTCTGATTTATTCGCCCAGCATTGCACATGCTCTACTGAGTCACTTTTCTCTCATCTAGCTGCTCCCCATGCTGTATGGTTATTAGCAACAATGGATATGAGTCCATAATAATAACTCAACTGTGTGTTTTGTGCGTTATTTAGGAGCATGTGAATAATAATAATTAGTTAACACTGACTATTAAGCATAGTCAATATGGTTTTTGTGGTAGCTTAGATAAGGATAAGCATGTATCTTCTGACATCAAACGCCTGGCTGAAAAGCCCTCATCCCAATCAGCTGACTCAATATCTTATAATGCGTTGCTCTAAGCCATCAGGGTGCCCAGTGTGATCTGATAATGTTACAAAATATGAATACTACTATTCAGGCCATGCATGCAGACCAACTCTGAATGTTCATTGTCAGTTTGTGAAAAGCTCCAGACTGAACTGTTCAGTATTATCACATAACAGTAAGTTTAGTTTGGTTTAATGAAAGAAAACGAAGAAATGTCTTACCTTTAATGAGACGTTTTGTTGGTGCCCTTCCAAGGGGAAGCAAAAGAACAATCCAGTGAGACTGTCCAACAAGTCCTCTTAGTAGGCTCTTACGAAAGAAATATGCCCCTTTCTAATATCCAGCAGATCAGATCTAACAGGTGTCTACTGAGCCAGGGGTAAAGGATATTCAAATGTCCTGGCACAGCAATCACTGCACACATACTTGTCCTGCTACTGGTCAATCATGCCAACGTAGCTCCTTCCAGGCCCAGTCCACTTCAGTGTCAACAATGACCGCATCTCCTCCACTTCAGCTCCAATCCAGCACTTTCCCCTCGTAAATCGAAAAGGATAAAATGAAAGGCAAGCCTGAGATAAGTGAAACTGTCTGACTCGCCCTGGTGTTTTCAGAGGCGTGCTAGCAAGCTGTAGAGAGCTGTTAATCTCTGAGTGCAGGGTAAATCTGATCCTTCCACCCAGCACAGCAGTCTTATACCAGGAGCATGTGAGACTGGGTGGAAATATAGATGCGATCAATAAGACACCAGAACATGTACTCTGTTTTTTGTGAGGTTTTCAAAACTACCCCTTTAAAGTCTTTGCCATAGTTTAATAGCTGGTTTTGCTATGACACAATGGTTGGGCAGGTCACATGGATCTCCATACAAAATATTTAATATAAATGTCAGGATACTGCATACACTCTAAATTTCAGCCTCTAATGGTAGAAATCAGAAAGCACCCTGGACAGGCTGACAGTTCTTACTGGGTGGCAGTTAAAGTATATCATAGTATTTTAAAATGATGCCAGAATTTCAAAATTATGACATGTTGAATTTCTTAACTATGTCTGAAGAACTAAATACTGTAAGTACATTCATCTGATTTCCACCCAGATGATACATTTAGACTGAAATGGGCAATATGAATACAGCTACACATACAAAAGTAGTTTACCTCAGTATGGCACTGGGTCGCCATGTTTGGAAACGCAACACTTCAGACATCTCAGCATGGAGTTGTAGAGGTTCCCAATGGTGTCCTGTGATAATCCATCCCATGCAACTTGAACATTCTCACACAGTTCCTAAAGATTTTGCTGTAGGAGTGGAGGTGGAGTGACACTAGGCCATCTGGACGTGTGACACATGACAACAAATCATTCACCTGAGCGCTGACCACGATGCCTCCACAAGGATTCATTGGTCATCTCCACCAAGACAAAAGCAGGACTCATCACTGAAGATGACCTCAGCGATAAGGCCTGTCCTTGCCTGCCTGAGCATGAAAACTGAATCATATGCATCTCTCACAATGTCGAATCTACCCACAGACTCAGTCCTGTCAGCTGATTCCTTCTGGGTGCAATTTTTCTTTTGATGATCAGTTCATATTGCAGAAAGGCTTACTGACTGGTGGTGTGGGACTTTCTATTACAAAACCTACACCAAACACAGAAGTACGATTGGTTACACACCATAATGTACTTAACATTTCCCCAGGCGTACACACAAGTTCATTTATTCACACAGTTTTGCCCAGTCTCATTTACACTCAACACAAACACACTAAAGACGGTAAATATTATTATGATCTCGATCTAATCTCTCTATGGTAGGTGGTGTAATAGAAAGAAGGGATGAGCATGATAGTATCTCAGCAACGACTAAGGACAACATCGGCTTTCACAAAGGCTGTAACACAATGAAAGTGACGTGAATAAAAGCCTGAAAATGGGAGCTATTCAGACCTGATCATTTATTTTGCACTATGCTTTTTATAAAACATGTAGACTATCTAGTTGTGATTCTACTTTAGAAAAGCAAAAAGAAGATCAGAGAGAATACCTTATTCAACAGCAAAACACTTAATGGGTGTTTTTGCACACAGCTACTAAAGAACCAAGTTTGAGCCACTTTTGGAGATGCAGCTCCACACGAGACAAATCACAAAAAGCCCATCACAAATAGGCAGTCACACCATAATGGGCCAAATGGCTTCAAGTGCAAATAATACATGCTTTGCAATACATGCTGTCAGACAATTTAAGAGACTCATCCAACCACTCGTCTGCTATGAAAGCTCAATGGGAGAAAGGGTACTGGCCCTATGAGGCAGTCTGGTCAGACTTGGCTGTTGCTGTCAATGTATCTATGTGTCTGTGTTGGGGTACTTGCAAGAAGTATGTTTCTGGCTTATGGCTTAACTTAAATCAGTTTTTACAAATGTGTATCACTAATGGGGTTGGATGGAAACTTACAACTTGTATGGAATTATTTATTTAATAGTTTTTCTTGAACTTGTTTTGGAAACATGTGATATGACTGGGTTAGCCATAGGTGAATTGACAAGTTAATATATATACATATATATATATATATATATATATATATATATATATATATATATCTAGAGAGAGAGAGAGAGAGAGAGAGAGAGAGAGAGAGAGAGAGAGAGAGAGAAACTTCATAATTCCCATAACTCTATTTGTGACAGTGTCTGTTGTTAAATAGCACCCAGCACCATATATGTAGGAGGGAAGAGGGGAAGGGGGACATATTGACTACTAGTGAGGGTTATTAGGGGGAAGCTGTAAAAGACAGCTAGAACAACAATCACTGACTTGAGCACTGACATGTTTAGTGATGAAATCTATATGGAACCAATAAAAAGTATCAGCTTACGGATATCTGGAGGTCAGCAATATTCTGCGATTCCCCTGCTGGGAGGCGCTTTTTATGATACGGTCCTGTAGAATTAATCACAATTCCCATTGCACAGTCATCACATACACCAGTGTATATTAAATTTAAACACACTCACACATACACACACATCTCATTCAGAGAACAGTCCTTTGTGAATTTGAGGGAGAAATGCTCATGTCACATCCTTAAAACAAGCCCAGTTCCAAAAAAACTGGAAAATCTGAGTAAGGAGACGGAAATATCAACAACATGCAGAAATGTCGCCACCTTCCAAGCTGTTTTTGGAAACACTGGACATGGCGTTCTCTCGGCCAAAAAGGAAAAAGATCATGCTGGCCTTTACTACTGCAAAGTTCAAAAGCCAGCGTCTGTCATAGTATGGCGGGTATATTCGTGCCAATGGCATCGGTAGACTGCACATCTGTGAAGGCACAATTAATACTGAGGGCTACATGTAAGAGCAACATTTGATGTTGTATTAATGGCATCTTCTTCAAGACAACGCCAAACCACATTCTGCAAATATTACAACAGCATGGCTTCCTAGCAGGAACATGCAGGTGCAGTCCATGTCAACCACTGCAAATGTGTGATGTGTTATATATTTATGTAAGCACAATATATGCTATTGGAGACCCCAGAAAAAAGTTGCAGGCATCAAATTTAGATAAACATTTCTAACAAAAGCTAATTAATTTAAACATGAAATATCTTGTCTTAGTATCATTTCAAACTGAATGCCATCAGAGAGGATTTGGAAATCAGTGCTATCATTTTTAAACTGGGTTTGTATGATTTTATGCTTGTGTGTGTCTGACAGCAGCCATAAAATGCTATTGTTCCCTGTTTTTGAGATCCTTCAGTTCATATTTTATTCTGTTTTTTTTTTTTATTTTAGTCATTTTGATGGAATATATTTAAATTGTTTTACAAAAACAAGTACAAACTATTTTCATGTGAATTGTTTTCACAACAGGACAATTTTTCTCCTCTATTTCACCCTTGCTGCTCACTAGCAGCCCTACATAGTCACATTTCACATGGACATGTATTTATACTTCTAGACAATCTGATAACAGATTAACAGAGGAAAACATTAAGAGGACTGCAGAACAGGGTTAACATACACTGTGTATTTGTATCTGCTGGTGAAACAAAGCCTGGTATCTTCAAAAAGGTTGCTTGGTAACAATTAAAAAAAAATTCTTCATAATAATGAAAGTCAATGGAATAGTGCTTTTTTCCCCAAATAGTTTTGGAGTTTTTCTATTGGTCAGTTGATTGAGAAATGTTAGCTTACTGTAAAAGGGAAGCTGGTGTTTTAAAAAAATGCATTCTTGAGAAAAATGGAGATACAATCTTCTGTTCTGACAGAAGCTATATGTATTCATGTATATGATGTGTGTGTGGGTTTGTGTGTGTGTGTGTGTGTGTGTGTATTTGTGTGTATGTAGTAAGAGTAGGATTTCCAAAGTCAACCAAAGTTCACTTGCCCCTCTGTCCACGATAAGACAGTGATAGTAGATCTTTTGTTTTTAAGTTGTGTGTAAGTGAGGAAGAAAAAGTGAGAGAGAGAGAGAGAGAGAGAGAGAGGGAGAGAGAGAGAGGGAGAGAAAGAGAAAGACAGCAGATCTGTATGTATGGGAAAGCAGTGTGCTGACATTTGCAGCTGCTCTTACTAAATCACACTGATGAACTCTCTGATACTGAGGCTTAGCGCAGCACATGCACACATAAGCTAAAACATTTGTAACATTTTTACTCGCCACGCATTACATTAGTTTCTATCATGTTTCCATCAGCACCTCACCCAAAGACACGTGTTTCTATAAAACATACTAATGTGTCATATGAAAACTGGAATTAATGGATGTGCAGTGAAGCAGAAATTCTTATTGTAAATGAGTTTTATGAAGGGTGTTTAGGCAAGTGGTCGCACAATACCCAAATCTGCTGCTCTGGAAGTATGACATTTTTATGTATTTACAAGATAAATATGGGGGGAGGTTTATGAAAACCTAATTGGAGTCTAAATGGAGGTTAGTGAAATCTATTTCCTGATTTGTCACTACTGCTCTACATTTTACCACTAGTAAGTAATGCAGTAGAAGTCCCTCTATGAACAAAACTTACTTAACTAAAGATTTACTAAAGATGACTAAAGGTAATATTTTAAGCAAGATTACATTTTCTTTACATCCTTTACAGTTTTAAAGTAACAAAAAATAGAAAGAGGCCCACACAAATGTTTGGACACCCTGCAAGGTACCTAGTAACACCCCCTATGACTGGTTCCACAGTTTGTTTATGCTTTTTGTAGCCGATCATGAGTCTTCCAGTTCAACTTTCGGGCCTCCACAGGTCCTGTTAACCTTCTAAATAAAATCTCATACCTTGGTAAAAGAGAGCTCAAATCTTATGAAGTGCTGAAACCTTTGCATGGTGCTCCTTCTGTTTTATGTACTGTATGTATATGAAATAAATAAAAAATGAATAATCTAAAAATACATAAAACATAAAACAATAATATTAGATAGAAATATAATGAAAGCAAAAACATCAAAGCTACGAACAACCAAATCATATAGTAAGTAAAGTAAAGCTAAGTTAAACAGTGGCATGCTGAAAGGAGGTAGTTAGAGACTAAGAGATGAAAAGTGATTGAGAGACACCAGAGTGCGAAAATGTACTGAATTTAAATTTTTTGGTCATTTAAAAAAAAAAAATTGTAGCAAAAAGCAGATTCAATTTTCCCAATTTAGTAAAATCTCTTGGAACTTGAAGGTGATCTAGTTGCTGGACCGAGTCTGGTAAGTTGTTAATTGTCAGTAAGCACTAAAGTAATGTACAGGCGCATATGGCCAGTGCTTTAAACATAAAAGGAAACCAATGTGTTTCTCAGCACACATCTAGAGATGACCAACCTACCTTTTCATTCAGCACACAGTGATGTATATTGTAGAGGTCACCAGTAATGAATCCTAAAGCAGAGTGATGCACAGAATCTATAGGTCTATAATTATCAGTAACAGTATTACTAATCTAGTATTTAGTTTTTCTAATCTATAAGTATCAGTAATAGTATTAGCTACGGTAGTGTAAACAACAGTATGACTATAGGCTACTATAGGCATTCTTAGCATTCTAGTTTAACTTGATAAATCGATAAACAGTCCCCTCTCACTCTCTATGGACTGACTTTTAAGTTCACCTAAAGGGGAAATCCTCCACATCTATTTATGTCCAGCCTGTCCTCCACTCATGTCTGCCATTAAATGTCCTTACTACACAAGTCTCAGTTAGACTCCACATGTGATTCTCTTTCACGTTTGACTTATTGTTTTAGGATGGACGTTAACTAGATCATCTCTTGCTAATATACAAAACAGAGCAAAAATGGTATATATATATATATATATATATATATATATATATATATATACAAATAAAACACAATTCATAATATTGAAGGGAGAAAAAGGAAGAAATGGCAGGAAACTAGGCTATATTTTATATATTTAAAGAGCACACCAGCTTTTTTTAAGCTAATTTCTGTATGCTGCATCTGTATTGACTTGTTGATTATTACAGACAGTCAATTTAGCATGTTCCAATGTACCCAGAATAAAAGACAACCAGCTCACTCATCGTTTGAACACTGCCACAACATAGTAAAAGCTCATTACTGTTTTTTTTTTCCTAATGGATGAACAGGCCAAAGCCGGCAGAAACCATGTTGTTAATGTATTAATATAGAGTCTTGCCTGCAGAAAACTAGCCCTATTTCCAAAGGCAGGAATTTTATAGGGTTACAGATTTGAGCTGAAATTTATTGCAACTGACAGTTCACTGCAAACACCAGTAGGAATAAGACTGAAAAACTGAATTTGCCTTCAAGGGAAATAAAGAAATGCATTCTCTCAAAGCTCAAAAACTGTCTCAAGACTGTTGTTTTCACAATTTATCAAAGCTGTCTGTCACACTTGCAGATTACATTATGTATTCAGTCTGGTGAATGAGTTGCTTACCACAGGGTCAGCTGTAGAGCAGAGAGTGTTTGCCTCAGCCAGACCTGTGGTAATGTACCATGCAAACACAATAAGCCCTCTGCTCTGAGATAAACCTGAGCCCATACTGGCCACTCGGGCATTTAGATACACTTCCCTAGCGCTGTGTTTGGACTGCTCGAAGATAATCGCTTTTTAATGGGTACAGATTGAAAGTCAGCAAGAGATCAAGATCTTTCTTTTGGGAGAGACGCGTGTAATTCATTTAAAGTGCAATCAAGTGACACTTTCCTCAGTGATGACGACCTTTTGCTGGCAGACAGAATAGTCTGGGTCTGAACTGCCCGTGTGATATTCAACAGGAGGCTTCATATTTCCTATCTTTTTTTTCATCATGTCTCAGTGCTGTTGTAACTTTGACTGTATGCAAAAGAAACGAGGTTACGGTCCGCAATGTTTACTGCCATTTATGCCATAACAGTGATGTGCATTTAAATGTGTCTGTCAACTGTCAACTTTGTCAAATTATTTTCACTAAGATTGCCAGCAAGACATTTGACCAGGGGCACCCAAACGTATGCGTATGGCTGTAGATGTATGTTATCATTGCGGACTTTCCTTGTTTTATGGCTAGAAAGTCTGTGTCTCTTCTACAGTCAAGACAGAAATTGTAGCTAACAATTATCTGCCATATAACTAATTATGATTTATTCCATTGTTTATTATTTATTATTTTTAACTATTAAAGCACATGCCAAAAAATGGACTGAGTAGCTATCTTGCTTTCCAGCTGTTGATAATGGGTGTGCATTATTACAATATTAATCGCCATTACGTAAAAAATATGTATATTATATGAACAATTGTGTCAGTGTAGTTAGCCCTGTTTAAATGGATTTAGCCAAATAAAAATCTTTACATTTGTATTTTTTGACAGTATCGTAGTGTGTTCTAACTAATCAAACCTCAGACAAAAATATTGTGATACATATATTGAAGAGATTGTTGTGAAAATGTCTTGATATATTGGACTGGCTTACTGTTAATTCTACAGCATGGGATGTAGGATACTTACTACTGCCCCCTAAAGATTTTATAGCACCAGTGTTGTACTCATAATGCGCTTTAATGAATTTTCTGTTCTCCTTTATTCAGACACATTTGCCCCAAACCAACAATTTAAGACTCAATTCACACTCTGTTTGTTGTGATCTAAACATATTAGGTTGTGAAAGCGTACAACTCTGGGAAACAACAGCAGTCAGCTTAAATAATTACAATCAGGCAATTACATAATTATGTAGTTAAGACAGGCCGGATTCAGTTGAACTGAAATGTGCAGCACTGTTTACAACAAGACTTTAGCTTTACAGAAATCCTGTTCCAAGTGTCATTCCTATGATCATTAGGAATAAACATAACAGAAAGAAATACCAATTATTATACATAATACATATTTTAAACATTTTCAAAAAGTTAGTTCCAAGCTGAATTTAACATTTGCTTGTACTGCTAATGTGTCATCTGTTATTCGACTGTCTATCTTGCTGATGATTATGATTAGGATGATGGAGCAATCATCTTTGGGCTAGGTGATCCGTGAGATGTGTGTGGAGTGAGCCGTGTCCAGATTGAGCTGATGAGGCTGAAGTATCCTGCCAAACCTTCTTACGCTCAAACTCAGAGAGCCTGGGTCAAAGGCCAAACTGTTTGTTTGAGATGGTAGTTGAGTGACAGCTCATTCTTATGTCTAAAAGAGACAAACAATTATAGGTAATAACAGCACTCATTAGGAGATCTTCCAGTTCACGCAAATGAGGCATGACATATAATGACCATCTTTATGCTCATTGATTGTCATTTCTTCACCTTAACCAGTCAGTCAAAGTGTGTAGTGCACAACTTTAAATCAGTGTTATATGTATTTTTCCACTCATTAACAGTCATCTTTAACTCCCAAACCTACAAGGACTTGTATGTGGGCCTTCATCTAAACTCCATACTTCCATTACAACCACATAACTCTACATAACTTACCAATTAGTTTTTTAGTAGCTACTGAATAATTCATAGCAGCTACTGAATAATCAGGCATAAGCTTAAGAGCTAAATAATAAGTCTAGGGTCCAAAGGGGTTAGCTGGGATCACAAATGGCAGATTGAAGCCAAACGGCATTCTGCAGAAGCTTTGATGTCTGTGGCATATGTGCCCTCTGCTGAAGTCCTAATGACCTCAGATCAGCAGTCGTTTAGACTTCATGCATGATCAAGACTTCACCAGAACTCAACACAGATGAACCAGTCTGAAAGCTGTAACTCTATACCTACCCACAAGCCCCCGGAGAGCCTACAGCGTGCATTTCAACCTGAACGTCTTACTTAATTAGGATCTTATGATACTGTTCATTCCTTATCAGTCTAACTACCCAGAGTGATCATCTCTGGAGAAAACATATTTCAGAATGGTTACTTTCCAGCAATTAAGCAACACACTTTCAATTTGAAATGTTCAGTGCTGTTTAAAAGTCATGCTTCATTAACTCAGTCACATATTTGATAATCTACTTGTAAATAGAAATGAAACATCAAAGACAAATATGTGCAAAACTGGAGTTTCCAAAACTGGTAGACCACCAAAACTGTAACCATTAGACAAACAGTGAGCTCTTGCTTCAGATCTAAAAACACCCACACATATTTCTGTCCATGCTTTTACTGTGAGATGACAACTCAATGCTAAGGGTCTGAAAGGTTTGTAGCTGTCAAGAAGTTGTTACTGAGAAAAGGCATTTTTGCAAATCAAACAAGAAGAACTGCTGGTGTTCTCAGGAGAATGGTGTGACTACCCCAGAGTTTGGGAGTACTTGGGTCTAGAGAAGTCTGAAGAGTAGAATATAAACAGCGTGCAAAATTTCCCCTGGTATTCGAGGGGTCCCATGTTGGCTAGCTACTCCAGCATTGGGGGATAGCTAACTCACTTGCCATAGCATGGCTGATCCCAGCTTTAATGGCAAAACATTTGGTTTAACAATTTGTCTTCTGGAAATGCTCTTTTCTAGTTGGGTGATGTCTTTGCTCTGCTAATGACTCACAATTCCCAGAATCTGGGCAACTTTTCAGATTTACAAACATGCTATGGTGTATTGTATAGGTAGATATCAGTAATGACTGTTTCTAGATAGTTAAGAATACCAAAGACAGAAACTCACAAACGGTGTATGAAGCGGGTTAAAACTTTGCCTGATTTTTTTTCTCTAATGGTCATAAAAATGTATTAGCTTTATATTCAGGGACCCCGACTCCAGTTTTAATTTTAACATACATGGGGTCCAAGAAGTTAATTATCCCCCTAGGACCTCCAACATGCAGCTTGGCCTTGTAAGTTCACATACAGGGAATTTTTTCCAAGTTATTTTGGATTAGTTCTCATGGTGTGATAAATAGATGAAATAAATGGAGGTGCTGGTGAGAGTATACTTTGACGTGCATGTGTTCATGGCTCTTTTATCATCATCTTCACTTTCCAGTCTGCCTTTGGAAGAAAGAATAACAGATGAGACGAGTACAGGCTTTTTTGCACTTACTAGATTGTGCTCGGAATCTTTCATTTATCAAACTAACTGTAGCTTGTAATGACAGCAGGAAGAGAGACAGAAATCTGCACGCATGCTCATGCGCTTCCTGCGAATGAAGCCATCACTCAGTGGGTGAGTCTGTGTATGTATATGTGTGTATATGTTGTGGCAGAATGTTGTGGAATCGAGGTGGAGAGACAGAGGATATAAATCAGAAGTGAGCTCCACAGGTAGTCATTATGTGCTCACAGTGCACAACTGTTTCTCTCTCTCACACACATTCCTTTAGCCCACAGCCCTCAGGACACTGTCAATATTCCACTCTGTCACTGACTATGTGATAGCACCCCCCCAAGAACTTTATCCTTTTTTCTTTTCTCTTTCTCTCTCTCTCTTTCTCTCTCTCTCTCTCCCTCTCTCTCTTTCATCGCCACAGTATTGCTCACATCTGGAGAAGTGTAATTGCCCTGTAATATTGTGCCAAAGCTCCGCCTTGATATTTCAATCCTGTACTTTTTCTGTGGCATGTGTTTTGATAACTTAATACTTGTTCTTCTTTTAAGCTACATGTGCTGCACAACCCAGTATAAGGATGGAAAGCTGAGATTAACCCCTTATTATTCAGTTTATAGATGAGATGGACCTCCAACCAAATAACTTACTCACTCACTCATTCACTAATGTTTAGCACCTGTATCTACTAGCACTCATATAGCAGCTCTCTGTTTATGATTCTGATTATTATTTGTATTATTGATGACTCGGTATCCTGCATTCAAAGTCTGGGGTGGATGCCGATTCTCTGGCGTGAAAATGCAATCATTTCTTCAGCTCTGAGGCCTTGTAGTGTAAACATATAGGCGTAATGTTGCCTGTCAGAAACCTTTCACCAGTACACAAACAGTCCTAGTGTGAGTCTGATCTTAATCTTTTGGTGACAGTGGCTGTGAGGAAAGGTAAATATGTAAATTCATTTTTTAGTTGAGTTTTTTTTTTTAATCTGTGGGACCTGGCCAGCTAGCATTGTCAAGTATCTTTCTATGGTTGTCATTAATGATTTTTTTGTGAACTGACACCTTTTTTCCATGTAACATAGACCAGCTTTTTTAGTCTCTTTTTTCAAAAAATCTTCCTCAAGAAAACGCTCCACCCTGGAGAGAGTTTTCAAAACCTAAGAATGAGCTCTCTCTCTGGTTTTAGCCTCGATCTGCTTTGATTTGCTAGCTTCTTGAAACTGGGCAAGTTTCTTGAAATTGGATGACGGTGTCTGAAGTTTCTTGCCCTCAGTGTTTTTGCATGGTTGTTCCTCCACATCTTATTCAGAACCAACTTGACTGTTAGGGCAGCTATGGCACAGATGGTACTGTTCAGCAAATCATCCACTATTTGCAGGCTGGCACTTAATTCCCCATCTCACCCTGTCCCCAGCTTAACTTGAATGTCTGTCCATTGTGGCCTTTTAACATCAAACCAATTTTAATTTCCCACCAAATTCAGTGTCTATCTAATGCCAAATAATGTCAAATGATTTTCATGATCATATAATATCTTTCCACAAACTGACATCTGGTGCTTGCTGGGACAGGTTTAGGGGGTAATGGTTATGGTTCAGAATAGATTTGTTAACCACTACTTTTCAGTTTACTTTATTTTAATGTAGTCCAACAAACCTGTCCTCACTTAGACCTTCTCTTCATATTTGTGTAGGCATTTCTCCTAGTTCCATCAGAGTCTATAAATCAAAACAAATCAATGTCTTCTTGCTGTAGCACGCTTCATACTGTGCACACTGCAAATCTAAAAAAAGGCACATATACGCACATGGACAGATGTAGTGGTCCCATAATGTGTGTAAGCTGAAGTACCTACCATGTGAAATGAGTCTTGGTGCCTGAATAAATGTGCATTGTGTTTGACGGAATGGATGATTTATACATGATAATGTTATCATACAAACATGTGAAGAAAGATTAGACAGACTTCATGCATGAAAGTCCAGCATGGCATCCTCGGACAGCGACACGGTCAGATAAGCAATACTGCATTATAGAGGTAGTAAATACAGTATATATATTTTTTTCATTTCACAGATGCAGTCAAGATGAAAGCATATTACAGTAAACACCTGCTTTGCATCTAAATCTTAATGACCACACAAGTCATTAAGTTTTTAATTGTATTATACTTTTTTGGAGGCAGAATGCCAACAGTACATTCGGTAAAATATCAAACCTTGGTAGATGAAGATTTGTCAGACTGTCATGCTTATGCAGAAATGTTTTTATAGCAGAAGTACAGTCAGGCACTGCTGAACCATAGAGGTGTGAGGGTGGGCTATACAATATCAAATGTATCACCATACAATAACACGTTTTCATGATTCACTATTTGCATAGCAATATTCTCTGGGCCAGGAATGCCTCCTGCAGCTCTATGTAGCTTTGAGAAAGAGACAGAGGTATAGTGACTGAGTGACTGGAATAGAGTAAACCTCAGATTGGCTTACTTGTTTACTCATTGGCGAGAGCTGCAAGACAGTCTTACGGCTAAAATCTGACAGCAGAGTATAAATTTATATCCCCGTCCCAATGTCAGTTATGAAAGATTGTGACATATGCAGCATCTATGTCATCTTTGTCTCAGTGAGTTTTCCAGATCGAACCCTGGTCCCGTTTCAGGCTAGCCTGCAAAGAACTACATGCATCTTATGCCAAAAGGTTTGGTCATTCTTCACCAATCTCATACGAAATAAGCCTTGAAAGTGTGTGAGCTCCTGTAACCTCTCTCACTCACTCATTTTCTAGGGCACTTTGTCCTTCTGGGTCATGGGTGCTGGGGTCAAACCCAAGACTTTCTTGCTGTAAAGCAACAGCACTACCCAATGTGCTAATGGGCCACCCACCTCCAGTAAGCTGACATGGCAGACTGTAGCTGCTATTGCACTGTATATAGCACTAAATCATACAATGTAATAATAACACCTCAGCGCTATATTTTTGTTGACATGAGGCTACATCTTTGCTGCTGCCTGTTGTCAACCATATCCAGAAATATGCTAGATTCTGCCATACAGGAAGACTCTTTCGTCTTCTCTTATTTTCCATTATTTTCATTGCTCCTTTTCAGTGTTTAGTCTCAAGTTTGTTCTTTCTATTCAGTCTTCCACAGTCCATTATCTTCCATTTCTATTTTTATTCTTTTCTTCAGCATGGCCTTTAAAATTCACTTTTCGCCTCTCTACTGCTTTCTTCTCACAGCTGTCTGAAAACCAGTTGAGTAAGAGAGACGGGCCAAAGGATTTTAAAACGTTTTGTTCTTTTATGTGTATTCTTTCCTTCTTCCTTATGAATAAAACATGAAACGAAGAGAGCATGAATATTGGACAAGGGATTCATTCCATTGCATTATGTTTTGTTTTACAGTCTATGGGTTCGTAACTCAGGCTTCAGCCCTTAGTTTCCCTGGTTTTACGCAATGGTACAGGACCACGGACATGTTCCTTTACCTGTACTTCCTAATGAATTCTCTACTTTTTCTTTAAACAGTTGGTGGTAATTTGTTTGGAACAATAAATAAACAATGCGCCTTCAAAAGCTCTCAAACGCACATCCTGAAATATTCATTAGCTTTGCTTACAGAAAGAAAGAACGGGAGAGAGCGACTTGCAGTTTAGGAGCAGCTAAATATTTCATAGTTCATTTCTAATCTTGTGAAAACATTTAATTGACTCGAGGAACATTTTCTGTGCAGGAGATCTGAAGCACGCTCCCCTCCACATGGCGGATGAGTATATAATTATCCGGAAGAGTCAGACGCCACTGACTTCTTCAGGAACTGGCACGCGCACCACAGGCCTGCAGTAAAGAATGCATGAATTCACTGAAGCAGGTCTGCTGCAGCAGTGAATCACACTAGACACTGACTGTTATTCACTGACCATTCACCCAGAAATAGCCTTCTGTTGTACACTCACTTGTACCACCACTGCAGGAGGACTGACCTGATAGTGCTTTACAAAGTGCATGTGTCTGTGCGGTGCAGTTAGCCTGAATGACAAAGAGCCAATGGGGCTATTTGCACACAGACTGCCAATAGATGACATAGACTGGCACACAGGACACCACTGGCAGGACAAAGCACATCAACAGTAATGAGTTCATTTACTCTGGAACCTGTAAAGGGCCATTAGGATGTTGGTGCTTGCTGGACCTAAAGTAATGACAGGGAATTACAACAGCATCAGCACCACAATTCTAGCTCAACCAAATGCCCAACCAGCTGAGTAAACAGGCTTGCTGTGCTCCCCAGCGGAACACATGGCACAGCCTGAAGACCTTACTGGCCAGGTCAATTGACTCATTGCCTAAACAGGCCCCATTAGCACAGACACTCATTCCTCCAGACTGCTAGCAACTGTGGCTAATCAGTCTTGCTATATCCCCCATCAGATAGAGCCTTTGTATTTTACAGGATCTTATAAACCTAAAAGGCTCTGACTCTGACCTGATGGGAAAGACGTAAATATATCGTGGTTTGCTTTGACCATTGTGGGTGGTACAGGAAGAGGAAGCAGTTTCACAGAAGACTCTCAGCATTGATAGATGAGATTTTCCATCACTCTAAAACCAGACATTTCCTCCAGCAGCCCCGTGTGGTCTTCATGGCAATCCCCTTCATGTTGCCTCACCCAAAGAAGTCCAGCCCACACTAAATGTAGCAGCTGGGATTTTAATACTTTGGTAATATTAAGAACTATGTCTGAAAACACTGAAAATTTTTATTTTGCGATGATATATAATATAATATATGAGTTGAAAAAACCCAATGGCTTTGTAATTAAGTTAATTAACTTTAAATTAATTAACTAAAATTAAGATTTAGAATTACATAACTCTATGGACTATGTTCACTCAGCAGGTAAAAGTTGAATATGATTTCATTACTTTTGAAATGTGCACAATAAAATTGAACACGTTATTTTGCCAGGGTCACTTCTTTGGTTTGTGTTCTTGGTTTCTTCTTTGTTTTCAGGCTTTTGACTTTTCTTAGACACTGTAGCTCTCTTGTGGAGGCACTGGGACATTTCTTTTGGAACTTGTTCATACACAGAGCATTTGCAATAAATGCATTTAAATTATGTTTGTACAGAAACATCACAGAATATTTGAGATCTCAGCAGCATGAAATTATGATGAATGTTAAGTTAGTCCAAGTTGTATCAGATTTCAGTACATGTGAAAGTTTCCCAAATCAGAATTGAATATCTCAGATTCACTGTGTTTTTGCTGTTCACACTGTAACACACAGGTGGACATAGCTGTGTCACGTGTAAAGAAAAAGATCAGAATTGGACCAAACTTACCTGCGGTGTAAATGTAGCCTCTCTATCACTTGGCTCTGTAAGTAGGCATGTGGTTATCTGATTATGACAACATCCATATCAGATTGTTTGACATCCCATTCCAAAACCATAGGGATTAATCTCCATGGCTATAACGGCTTTCACCCATCGGTAGGGGCTTTGGAGTGTGTCTGTGATATGTTGTGGCCATTTATTTAAAAGAACCTATGCGAGGTGAGATACTGATGTTTAACAAGGTTCGACAGTTATTGTAATAGTTAATATTAGACTGCTGGTGACCTTTATTTACTAACAGGTAATCAGTAATCTGTACTGGAGCACATTTTTAAAGTGACACCCCAACTTGGCTAGATATTTTGCTAAACTTGACCCTATTCAGTTGGGCACAAGAAGCACCTAGTTGCACCTGATTGAAAAAGTAGATTGTCCTGATGTGGACAGTGACCTTGAACACACACACTCAGGATACGCACCGCTCCAGGTTGGAGGGTGATTTGAGGTCACTCTCTGTGGACTGACAGATAGCAGCGAAGTCTGAGGAGTTCACTCCCTCTCTAATCTTATCTCTGACTGTTTGACCTCTCTTCCAGCTGGCCAGACTAACTGTCAATAGTGTCATTTCTCAAAACAATCAGAAGGGATGGATAGCATGACTTCAGTTTAGAGTTACAGTCATATGTTGATATTGTTCTGTGAGATTATAAAAGTTTTGTACTGCATGTGCTGAATGTCTGCTTTAACCTGCAAATTAATTAAACGCTTGGTTCAGATAACTGTAATTCCAGTAAATTCCGAGGCACTATTATCATTCCAGTTGAAAAGTCCTGCTCAAACCTGCAGTTGTACTTCACTGGAGAGGGTAATCTTATAAAGAGGTTGATTCACAGATATTATACAAATGCCTGAACACAGAACTTTAAAAGAAAGAGTTTATTTAAACTCAGTCATGATCTTAAATAAGTTTATAGTCCATAAACAAACTAGCTACAAAAGACATTATGGCAATATACAAAAATATCATACTTTTTCTACCTAACATAAATGTTTGGTTATCATTATTGTCCTTAAAAGATTTATGTTGACAGTACTACAGCATGCACAATCTCCTGTACAAAATAGATATTTACAGTCATTCAACATGAATGCATTTTCAATACTTGTCATAATTAAAGCACTGTAAACGAGCAACCTCCTGCATCTCTGGACTAATTATAGATCAGACGTACAGTTCTTCCTGTACAGTGAATTTAATGAATGCATGAGCAATATAGTCCATCGTGGTCTGAAAATAAAACGTCTTCAGCAGTTCAGAGGCTGGCGCTTTTACATATGTATTTAATATTTTTATACTGTAGTGCGATTTGATTGTGTTTAAATGGTTATTGATTGGAGATGTTCTGTATACTAACAGCCAGAACACTGATCCAATGGCAGAGGTGTCCAGTTCAGGCATTGAGGGTTACCATCCAGCACAGTTTGGTGATTTCTCTGGTCAAAAACCTCCTAATCAAACTGGTTATTGGTCTTATCGTTGGGAGTTTAACCCATCCATCTGTGACTGAATGCCCAAGAGAGCATAATTAGCCTCGCTCTCTGTGGGTGGTTATGGTGGCCATCCACTGCTCAGTGCAATGATAACCTGATAGCAGTTAGTGTTCTCCTTCTAGTGTGTTCAATAACCTTGCACTTGATGTGTTAAAGATGTATGGTTCTGAAGATGTATGTCTCTTTTACAAGGCATGGACTAGTCTCCAGGTATGGTAGCAACATGTGATAGAGAGGAGTCCATGATTGGGGTGGGATTGGGCATGACTAACTAGATGAAAAATTGTATTATAAAATACTAAGAATAATCACATATGTATTAGCAGGAAAATCAACAAACCATGGCTCTGTAGGAGTGGAGATGGAAACCCTCGACCTTAAGAGATTTATTTGTTTAGCTTAGGACAGAGAGCCCCAAAAGCAGTGCTGTTTATGGGTATCTTTACACCTTTCTATTTCTTAAATCATCTCAGATGGGTGCCCCCTGGTGGTGCCGTCTGTTCCTGTTCTTGCGCAGCTCTTGGACATGTTTCCACTTGCCTTTCTGTCTCTGTTTCTTCTCTCTGTGCCACAGTGTCTCGCAGTACTCATCCAGAGAGGGTGCGCTCAACACTCGCAGGTAGTCCTTATAGCGTTGCCGAGACTCCGATGCCATGACGGCCAAAACCGTGGGGTCCTCAAAAGGCCCTCGAAGGCCAAGCTGCTGTCCGTGGAGCTGCCCACGCTCCAGCACTTTTAGAGAAAGTTTTAGTAGAGTGCGGGTGAAACTGTGCTCCTGTGCTGTGCAAAAATATGACCCGGCATCACTGCGTAGCAGCCAGCGAATAAGCAGCCCCCGTTCTGTCACCAACACACGCTCGTCTGGTCTGATCTGAAACAGACATACACATGTATATCATATAAATATTTGCTATTTTAAGACATTGCTTTATTATATATTCCAATCATAACAAAAGATATAGCCAAATTTGGGATTTAATGTCCAAAAGAGTCATGATCGAACTAAAGGGCTGCCTCTTGACCAGCACACCATAAACAACTTCTAATTTACGATTTTCTATCCCAGTTTCAGGTTATTAAACCTTGGGAAAAAAGCACTTTTTCATTCAGTCCAATCCATAATTAGGTGTCACCTCCAACTCCGAATAGAGAATTCACATGTCACCTGTGGAATTCCTGGTCATAAATCATTGTGATCCATTTGTATGCAGCCATGGCGAGGGCAGCAGCGCACAGCATGGTCCACACACATGTCAAAGGTCACTCTTTTACCTTTAGGCTCTGCTTCCTGCTGACCTCTCATTACTGCGTTTGATTAGTCATTAGAGGTGTTTAAGATAAATCAGATAAACTAACCCCTGCAGTAATGGTGGTGGAAGGTGACATTGTATGGGTATGAATGCATGCCGTAAAGAAAAAGAGTGAGCGAGGTGACCTGCCCTTGATCTTGAATCCAGCAACATGTGTTTCAAAAGCAATTGGTCGACCTGATCTAAATCCAATGTGTGTGTGTGTCAGTGAGTGTGTAACAAGGTGGTCTGATCTATATTCAAGGTGCAAGTCCACTTCTTAGGTGGTGTTCACAAGTTCAGTACTTGAAAGCTGATATACCTATGGTAAAATATTACTGAAGTAAAAGTGGATGATTAATATTTTGACCTGAGTTAAAGCACAAAGCTCTTTGTTTTTAAATGTAATTTGGTATCAACAGTTAAAGTATTATAAGATACACCGATCAGCCATAACAAAACCACCTGCCTGTTTCTACACTAACTCTCTATTATATCAGCTTCAATTACCATATAGATGTACGTTATTGGCCTGCAATTACAGACTGTAGTACATCTGGTTCTCTGCATACTTTGTCCTCCCCTTTTCCCGCTGCTCCTCGATGGTCAGGATCATCACAGAGCAGGCATTATGTGGGTGTTGAATCATTCTCAGCGCTGCAATGACAATGACGTGGTGGTGATATGTTAGTGTGTGTTGCGCTACTATGACTGGATCAGACACAGCAGTGAGGCAGGAGTGTTTAAACACCTCACTGTTGGACTGAGAATAGTCCACCAACCTCATGTGGCCAATAACGAAGGACTAGAGGGTGCCTAAAACAATCTGTGCAGCAGCAGATGAGGTGTCGTCTCTTTACATCTACAAGGTGGACCAACAAGGTTGTAGACAGGGAGTGAACACAGTGTGCATGAACTCCAGCAGCACTGCTGTGTCTGATCCACTCACACCAGCAGAACACACACTAACACACCACCAGTGTCAGTGTCACTGCAGTGCTGACAATGATCTACCACTCAAATAATTGGAACTGATATCATGGATAATGAGTGCAGAAACAAGAAGGTGGTTTTAATATTGTGGCTGGTGTATAATAGCAAACCAACTTCTCTCCTGGAGTGATGGAGTGAAGTATAAAAACATGAATAGATTAAAGTACAGACAATTAAAAACACACGTAAGTACACATGCATACAAATTTTATGCTGATGATGACATTATGGTGACGTTAGGTAAGCTGTAGGGAGCTCACTCTGAGCTGATAGGGTCAGAGTTGAGGAGGCTGCTGTGAAAATCCAGGATGTACCAAAGATAAAGAGGTGGTGACATGGTCAAAGAGATGATTGTCTACCACATACTAATGACCCTCTCCTTCCTGTCACTCTACCTATCAATCACTGTGTCATTCTCAGCCTCTTTCACTCTTATAGCCTAGATTTTTTAATCTGCATATGCTCTTCCTCTCTCTCATTCTCTCTCTCTCCCTCTCTCGCTCCCATTCTCTCTCTGTCTCTCTCTCTGTCTCTCTCTCTCTCTCCCTCTCACTCTCTCTCTCTACTCCTTTCTATGCCTGCCAAATCTTCTTTCATGTCATGCTGTTGTCAAGGGCTAAAACAATACAGCTGTGCTCTAGAGAAATAAGGGGGCTTCAAAGCATACCTCACCCCTTTTAAACAGGCGCACACGCACACACACACACACGCACACATACACAAGTTCACACTCTGTTAGCTTTTACAATTGCCATCCTTTTCTTAAAGGGGAAATATAAGTGTACTATTAGTAAGCTTGTAGGTTGAAAATAATTTAAATAGTTAAATAGTTTTTAATTGCAAACTTTATCTTCATAAGAACAGGCCCATACCATAAATATGTCCCCACTTTTTAAAAGCAAGAGAGTTTAATGTAGTTTGCAATCACTGCTAGTCTGAAAATGTACCATTCACTCCTCAGGCTATACAGTGTCGTATAGTATACTAGAATCAATATCTGCCTGTTCTGTCCAGTTTAGCCACATCCATTCACATCAAAGTTATAAACAGTGTTTCAGCCCAGGCTGTTTGAATAAGGCTAAATACAGAGCAGTCAATATGAGCTCATTTGCATATGTCATTCATAAAGGCACTGTAACCAGAACGGCCTGTTTAATTCTAAGGCAGAGACTCGCAATCCCAGACCATTTATATATAAACTTCCCATTATTTTGTCTTAAGATCTGAAAGATCCACGCTTTTCACAATTTCATATTACAAAGGCAAATCTTACCTGAATTTGGTCATATTCTCTTATCTTACAGCATCTTACCTCAAGTTAGTAAATCTTAAACTGCTCATTCGATTTCAATAATTAACTGTAAGGTCTGTTATCAAGCAGAAGACCATAAGCACACAGCTGGAACGCAAATACCTAATCAAAATAATGTTAAAAAAGTTATTATCTCATATTTTTTTATCTCATATCTTTTACTTCATAAGTTTTTTTCAACATTAACAGACAGAGGTAAAACGAGGGGCTGCAGACAGCAGAGGATTTTAAAATACAAAATGAAAGCAGCTTTTGCAGTGTGGGTTAATGTAATGTCATTATGTTTGTCATAGTGAACTATGCTGCCTTTTAGTGTAAGTTAGGAAACCGCTGGGGTTGTCTTTAAGTTTGAACAGTATTTAGGCAATTTTGTTTTGTTTTCAGTAACACTGTTTATTTATCTGCTGTAGAATAATATAAAGATACTGTATGGATTATTTCCCAAATTCAGTCTTATCTGAAGTTGCCATGATGATAATATAAAGTTTCCAAAGTCTCCATATTTTGTGTTTTCTCTAGATAATACCTCAGACCCTGCCTTTAAGAAGCTTGTTAATAAAATACATGATTCAATAGCACTCAATGAGCTTAAGCACAAAAATTTACATGGTGTGGGTCACCAAGCCTGGAATTGGCAACCAGTGTTCTTGGAGTTAAAGAGGGGTTGGATAATGGTCATATAAAAGTGAAGTATGACTGTTTTAGCACACAAACCCACACAAACCTTTTAATTGGACAGTTGGGGCACAATACAATGGAGCAAAAATGTAGGATACTGGCCCTTTGAACATTGTCTACACCTGTGATGTCTGTGACTAAAACACAAAGGCACTTACACATGTCACGATGAGACGTGTGTGTCATGGTGATGTCATGGTCTTTGTGAATGAGCATGTGTGCATATGTGTAATAATTTGCTTAGTTCAGGGTAAAGCTGTGTGCTAGTTGTATATCATGTTCTGTGTCTGCTGTTGAAGGTTTTATCATTCCCTGATCACAGTATAAGGTTTGCGTTCAGCTTTGCTCTGCAAAAGCAGAACCAGGTCAGAGCGTCCTCTCCCAGTAAGGGCTGTGGTAGAGTCTATCTGAGACTTGTGTGAGATGTTAAATGAAGGAGTATGGCCTTCTGGTCAGGATCAGTCGCACCAGCATTAACACAGTCACAGAACCTCCTGGGAAATCACTTTGGGTTGTTAAAGTGTGGGAAAAAATGGCACAAAGAAGATGTTAAAAGCAATAGTTCTAACTCATACTGTTTCCCCTTTCCCCCCCAACTGTAGCCAATACATGTGTGGTGACAGATGTTTGCTTCTTAAATGTTGCACTGGAGCTACGAGGTTATTGTACAGCTAACGAGTAACTCTTGTCTCAAACACTCTACCAACTACCTGCCTTCACATTCTTGGCTTCTCTCTCAAATTAATTGTTTATATGGTTCTGGATATACTGTTACAATTCATAACCTTCATATGAGATTATCACCATCTAGTCACAAGCCTAAAATAACCACATCCACAGTTACGCCAAATAATTAAGAAATTGAAAACCCTATCTACAGTAAATTTGTCTGAAAAAGGATGTGATGATAGAACTAAATTTAGATGGCACCTCTATGCCAACAAATTATTGGGAGATCTGGCAGAGGAAAGTCTATTCTTTAATTTAACCACAAATGTCAGCAGCTGGGGTTTGCTTATGGTACCGAAACTTGGACTGAAGCAAGGCTTCATTCTCAGTGGATATCTGAAATTTATAAAAAGATTTTTTTAAACTAAATTTGCCTAAATTTTGCATTCGGTTTATGCCTGCTCCCTGAATTGAATTGTGTCTGTACTTTTGTCCATTTATAAAGATAGCAGGGGAAAGGTAGCCCTTTCTGCCATGATGATGACAACACCAGTACAGGAAATGTTTACAGTGACTGAAGAATTCTGAACAAGGCCACAGTCCATTTAACACACACAAACACACACACACACATAAAGGAGGACCCCTTTCGAAACCCATGAGACCTTTTAGTCCTCCTTTTTCTCATAACAGCACTATGTCAGTGTGGCTTGAAGGCTGCTGGGTTTCTGTGCTGTGGGAAGAAAACATTTAGCTATTTGGAGGGCATGCAAATCTCTATCAGTTTAGTTTGAATAACAACACATTGAACACACACACACACGCACACACACACACACACACACACACACATACTGTGTTCAAATAAACACAATAAGCTTGTTCTTTTCCCATCACTCAGCGTTGTTCTTTACAAGGTGAAGTGTTGGGTCATACTCTAAGATTGCACTGCAGGTGTGAAGTATGTGACTGTTTGTGTGTGTGTGTGTGTTGCAGGTGGTAAGAACAGCTGTGTCATGCAGCATCTGGAAAGGAAAGGATGTACGAAGGGAGAGTGAAGAAGAGGATGTAGTGTGAAATAGAGCTCAAACAGGGTGGTGGTGTTTATCTACAGCACAACTTAAAACAGCTTTCCGAAAGCAACATGCAGCGCATGGAAGTGTCCCTTGCAAAGGTCAGTCACAGCGCACACACACACACACACACACACACACACACACACACACACACACACACACACACACACACACACACACACAGAGCCTGGTCATTCAGTAGTGATTTTGGTTTTCAGCCAAAAGTGAAATAAGTGAAAAAAGGTTAAAAAAATCCCAAGAAAGATTAGATTAAATGACAGTGGTTGATTTTGTTGCCTTTGATATCCTGTTTTGGTCTGCACAAATCGCTTAAAGAGTGTGAGCAGCAGCAGATCAGCATGGAAATTTGGGGTTGGAACTATTTCACGGAACATTAGACAAGAGATTTGTAATCAATGTTCATTCTATGTATCAGGAGGTGGAATATCGCCCAAGAAGGTCTCCACTACAAGTTTCATTCCACTTTTCAAAACACAATATCTTGCTCAAAATCTTGCTCAAAACTGAAGCTCAAAGGAAAGTCCCTGCTAGCACGCCAACATCAGTAGCCATGGTTTTTAAAACCATTCACTTTCAAAAACATTCATCATTGTTGTTGATTTTGTGGAACTTTGTAGCTTGAAATCATTTTATAAATTTAGTCAGCTGTTTCTATTTACTTATTTTTTTTAGCTTTTTCTCAGGTTTCATTTTTTGGTCAAAATCCTGAATTTATTTATTTATTTATTTTTTGGTTTCATTTCATTACATCACTAATGATTAACTATAGTTGTGAAGGATCAATACAACAATGTTGCTGATATAACACTCAGAGGAGTTAGCCCTAGCAGTCTCCATTAATCACAAAATATACAGACACAGCACAAGGTCAAAGCTACCTTCACATCTGCACTCTCAGAAAGAGAGAAAGGGATAGGATATGAGGGTTATGAGGGTGTTGGGTTATTAGCAGCTGGGTGTGTGAGTGTACTATATGTGGGAGGATAGGGGCAGTGGGGTATTTTCAGAAGTCCAGGGCTGTAATGGTAGAGGGGTACGGGAAAAAGGAGAGAGTGTTGAGAGATTGACTAGCGTGATGTGTGATAAACGAAAGGAGAGAGGAGGGAGTAGATGAGAGGAATTAAGTTCTTGTTAGTTTCTTGACCAACCTTTATTTAATTAATTTCCAATGAAAATGGCCATTGAGTATGAATAATTAAGAACCTAATGGTCATTTTATCTCATTTTATCTCTGATATTACTATTACTACCCTCACCCACCCTCCTTTGATTACTGTATATATACATACATATACATATACACACATTGTGATATCAAGATCACAAATGCAATATCTACAGATATAACTGCAATACAGAATTCTGTTCATATCATGTAGATGTAATATCATGTGCCAGTTGAGCTGGATGCAGGGCAACGTAATTCTTAATCTAAGAAAGATGTGGCCTATTGCCCTATTCATCATGAATAAAAGTCTCTAGTTCTATGGGAAATCAAGGAGGAGGGTATAAGGTCTGCCTCATATTCTGAGCTCTAGTAGTTGCCAGTGGTTTTTGACTTCATCAAAGACTCTTGAATTTGTTTAGCAGTGTGTGTGCAGACATTACAACCTTGCAATACGGAAACATAATGAAGGAACAGTGTTGCACCTGGTCTGTAAAACAGCCTCATACTCCTGGGCTGTTTCATAATCATCCAAGGCAATCATCATTCCTTGAACATAAAAACATCTGGATGTAAGAAAAAGAATTGAAGAAGACTCATCAGACCATGCTGCTGTTTTTATGTTCCTCAGGTGTCCGGGTTCTATGCCCTCCTTACACCAGGTTATGATTTTTTGCGTACTGGCCCCTGATACAACACATTTCTGAACAGCAGTTTGCTCATGTTTGGCAAATATAATCAGGATGTTTGAGAATGTTCCCTCTGGCACATTAAATAA